>JBBPTG010000170.1:0-52235 GCA_038093975.1 Chalciporus piperatus
CTAAATGAAATATGTGGCATTAGTTGCTGCAGAACGCCGGAAGGATGCTGCCGATTTACTCGACGTGATGACTGCCGAATTCGGAGACTCCAGAACGCGCATGACATGTCCTTTTTGGGACACATAGTTTCAACATACCCTCCCCTCACTTTTCTGCTCAACCATTCGCTTCCCTGCCCTCAGAGATTGTTCCAATTTATCATCCCAGTACTGTACAGTGTTAGTTGGCATTTCCAACCGCTTTACTTGTAATCTTAGACTGTATATAGGTAGATATCTACAAATGTCAGAAAACCAAAAATGTGTTCGCATTTTTGATTGGCTGGGTAAATATGTTATAAGACTTGATTCCTAAGTAGTGGATATGTATTGGAACAATATCCTAGCAGCTCAGATAGCAGGGATCTGTCCCTGTGGTGTAGGAGTAGATTGCCCTCCTACCCCTGAATTACAAAAAAGCGGTTCGCATTTTTGATCAGCCAGGTAGACATGCTTTTAAAAGTGATACATAGGTGTGTCATACATATATCTACAGGATAGCAGAAGCTCAGACACCAGGGGGCTTCCCCTGGGATGCAGGAATAGATATGATGCCTATTACTATATGCTCTGAAGCGGTCAATCCACTAATCTATACATCAGGGCACTATCTAGGTACATAGGATACATAAATTACACTAAATCCCCAAATTTGCGAGAGGCTGGCTTCAGGATTGAGTGCAGAAAGCAAATGTCATACAAAAAGCGTGAGAAAGTGAGCAGAAACTCAGGAGACTTGCAAAAACATACCAGGAACACAACAATGTGGAGCTCAGGGTGTGATAGGAAAAGAGGGACAGCAAATGGGTATCATTAGGAACAATTCTAGCTACTGTGCCTACTGCATACACCTAGCATTCTGTGGTATCTCAGTAAATCTCCTATAACCTGTCAAAATATAGTCCAATCCGTGTCTATCCGCTCCTTTCCGCTTCCGGATAGCCCCTATCCGTTTCCGGATACTTCCGGATACATTCCGTGTTTAATCCGATGTTTCCGTTGTCCAGAACGCACGGAAACATCTCCGGATTCCTTGGAACGGATTCCTTTTACATTCGTATGTTCTCCTATATGTCATTCACTTGTCTATTCCCTTTCGTGACATCTCTGTTCACCATTCTCCCTTTCTATTCTTATCCATGTCAAGTCCTTGACATTCCTTGAATCTTTTGCACCCGGAATCGGTCATTCCGGACCGGAATCACGTCGGATCGTTCCGAGCGCATCTCCATCCATCTACTTAAACTCCTCGTCTCACTTCCAGAGCACCTCAGTCGTTTCCGCCTCTCTTAGGCATTGTTATTGTTACGGTTCATTACGCTCTTCACAGACATTCTTTGGACTTCAACGTTTCGTTCCATTCGATCTTATCTAATCTCTCTCATCTTATCTTTCAGACACGTGCTCTTCACTTTCACTCTTCGCACGGTCACCCATTATGGTTATATTCATTCTCACGCACTGCCTTACCTTGACAGTTATTCTCCGTACTGCGCATGGCTATGCCACAGCCTTTCACCTCATGTACTTCATCTCTGCTATCTCGGCTATGCTTCACAGCCTTCTTATCTCGCTTCTATTCTCATGGGTTCAGGGTAACTCCTTATTTAGTTATAGTACGTACAAACATGTACAAACACTTAGGATAGTATATAAACCCCAAGGAACTGCTGGTAACCCCAGCTTAGTTCACTTGGTCTTTCCCCAAGACTCAACTGTCCTATCTCAGTTCTCCATTCTCTTCTTCTAAACCGCTTCACTTGGCGATAGTGTAGACCTGATCTCCATACGAGTTTTGGGTCGTTTCACTTGAACTAAGCTTCTTTCTATCACCTCTACGCTATCGTTTCTCCACCGCTTCATCGCGTCGCAAGTGCGTGGACAATCTCTCGCTCAAGTACCTACGTTAACGAGACCTCGTAGTGTACTTCCCATCTTTTCACGCCACTCTTCTCCCATTCCAGTCCGGGAGGTACTCGCAAGCCGAGAACCTAGACCACCCCTACGTAGCCTCAGTAGTAGTTAGGCACGGACGGGTCGCCGCGATCCCGACCATCGTTGAGACAGAGCCGGAGGCCGCTGCAGTAGCACGGATCCCAGTGGGTGAAGAAGAACCCGCTATTCCCCTCTCACCATTCAGCCAGACGCTGAAAGGGTTCTCGGCCCTAGAGCCAGAGCAACTCTACTTTGGGAAAAAGTCAGACGGAACCTACGCAACCTATCACGACGCAGCAACAGTATACGCCCAGGGGCTACTGTTCAACGGGATACTAGGAGACTTCCACAGACCAGCGTCAGTCAGCCAGGAGTCACTCATCAGCGAAGAATTCGACCCCAATGACCAGACGCCTATCGCCACCTCGCTCCCACTCCCCGCTCCATCCCCATTAGTCGTACCACGTGGGTTGTCAGAGAAGGCACCCTCGTTGCCGAAAACCGCATCCGCTACCTCTAGCGTCAAAAGAAGACTCGAAGAGTTTGACGAAGAGGTCAGAACCCCAAAGAGACAGAGAGACGTGATCACAGGACCAGAGAGACCTGTACCGGCTAGGCCGATCAAGAAGCCTGAGATAAAGATCCCCGCCACCTTCCGGAGAAAAGTAACACGCACTTGGGTAGGAGACATAAACGATCCAGAGAAAATCTCTAGAATAGTCCTACGTGCCAAGCACCCAAAGCTTCCCCAACCCCGCTACAAATACTAGTTGTAGAACAATGTCACAGACTGCGCTCCCAGCCGAACTCGCAGCAAGTCTTTCCGCTCTCGCTCAAAGTCAAAATCAGGATGTAGCCTCTTTAGGAGCACATCTCAGACTTTTCCTAGAAGTCCAGACAGACGCATTACGGGATGAAAGACTCAGAAATCAACAACTACGTGATGATCTCGATCAAGCAGCAGCCCAGATCACGGCAATTCTTAATACGCCCGCACCCCCAGCTCCAGGAAGAACAGTACCACCGCCCCCAGCTGAGCCAAAGCTATCGAAAATCGTAGCTGACCCAGGAGATTATGACGGGTCTAAAGGCAAAAAGTTTGAAGAATGGTGGATGAGAGTACGCTCCTGGCGAGCGGAAAACATCAGAGTACTGGCCAGGATGGCCGGAATAAAGGCAACCCTTAGCCGAATGAAAGGCGGGGACGCCGGAGACTTTGCACGCGCCACTATGGCACAGATCCTGGAAGGGACAGCCTACACATGGAATGACTTCGAGAAAATGATGACGGATCGGTTCCGTTCATCAAACGAACAAGAATATCATCGCAAGATGATCATGGGACTGAAACAGCACAATATGAAATTCGCTAGTTTCATAACCAAATTCGAGATCCACAAAGTGATGGATGGATGGGATAATGAACGCCACATCGAAATCCTTGAGCGCAACGCGGATCAAGAATCAGTCAAATTCCTACTTGAAAACGTGGGAAGATTTGACGATTACGACGCATTCGTCGAAGCAATCCGCGCTCGCTGTAACAGGAAAGAGCTATTCTCATACATCAAAGCAGGCACGGCAGATAGAATCACACGCCGCGACCCTAACGCAATGGACATTGACGCCGTCCAAACTAAGAAACCAAACGGAGACAGGAAGCCCAAATGCTTCAACTGTGGCAAAGACCACTTCGTCAGAGACTGCAAAGAACCTAAGACCAGATGCCAAGAGTGCGGATGGTCTAGGGGAGAACACAAGTGCATGTGCAAAAGGTACAAGGCACCAAGGAACGTTCGCTTTACCGAGGAACATACCTCCTGGGATGAGGATAAAAGCACCGAAACTCCTAAGCCAAACAAGGGCAAAGGAAAAGAAATGGATTGGGTTAGAGCTACCCGAGGCATGGGTCTGGAAGAAGCAAAGGCTTGGTTCCAGGACTACATCACCCTTACCGACAAGTCGGAAAACTGAAACCCCTTTCACACGCATCTGGGTGTGTGAGAGGATCTCGCTACGGACCGCTAGAAATAGAAAACTCCGCTGATGATGATGCGGATGACACATTAGTTTCCAATATTACTTTGCCGACAGAGGAGTCCCTTGATGGGCTCGGCTCGGGCGTTACACGGGTGCTTAATTCCTCTATTTCCCCCTCTCCCACACAAATCCCAGACAATGCCTTCGTGCGCTCGCTCCTGCCGGAACGCGAAATACTTCTCGCAATCAAAATTCGTCCTGAAACAAGTCGGACATTCATTCCCCTTACGGCACTCCTTGACTCAGGAGCGAATGCCATATTCATAGATCGCCAATGGGCGAAATCACATCACATTCCCTTGACAAAGTTACGTCATGCGATTCCCGTTTACAACGTGGACGGAACAAGGAATTCCGCTGGTTCTATTACGCACTCAGCCGAGCTAGTGCTAGATTACGAAGGACACCACGAAGAAGTCACTGCGGAGGTCACAGATCTTGGCAAGAACGCCTTCATACTCGGATTCCTATGACTGAAACGTCATAATCTGGACATTAACTGGAGTAAGGGAACAGTCAAGATGACTCGTTGCCCACACACGTGTGCCCTACTCCAAGAAAGGCCAAACTTAGATATCCAAGATCCAGATCACCAGGAACGAGATTCCCAGTATTCTGCATACTCTGCTATCCATGCGCTTGACGCGCAAATTCCAAAAGAAAAAGAAAAAACCGTGGAGGAAATGGTCCCGAAAGAGTACCACAAATTCCTCAAAGTATTCTCTAAAGGCGAATCAGAGCGCATGCCCCTACGCAAGCCGTGGGATCACGCCATTGACCTGAAAGAGACGTTCAAACCTAAGAAGGGTAGACTGATACCACTTTCGGAAACGGAACAGAAGGAAGTCAGCGACTTCATCAATGATCAGCTCAAAAAGGGCTACATCGCGCCTTCAAAATCCCCCCAAACGTCACCAGTCTTCTTTGTCCCTAAAAAGGATGGACGTAAACGCATGGTACAGGACTACCGCTACCTAAACGAACACACAGTCAAAAATAACTATCCGTTGCCGTTGATCGGCCAACTCGTCGACAAGCTCAAAGGAGCTAAATTATTCACAAAGATGGATCTCAGATGGGGATACAACAATGTTCGCATCAAGGAAGGCGATGAATGGAAAGCCGCTTTCGTTTGCTTCCGTGGTTCTTTCGAGCCCCGAGTCATGTACTTCGGTCTCTGTAACTCCCCCGGCACATTCCAAGCGATGATGAACGAGATCTTCGCCGATATGGAAGACGTGCTCGTGGTCTACATAGACGATTTAATGATCTTCACCAAAACAGAAAATCAGGCAGAACATGACAAAATCGTGCTTGAAGTTCTTCGCAGACTACTAGAAGAAAACGATCTATTCGTAAAACCCGAGAAATGCAATTTCCGCGTATCTGAGGTTGAATTCCTCGGAATGATCGTAGGAAAAAATGGGATAAAAATGGATCAATCCAAAGTCACAGCCATACTGGAATGGCCAGAGCCGAAGAACGTCAAAGGCGTAAGAAGCTTCCTAGGTTTAGCAAACTTCTATTGAAGGTTCATTCAAGACTATGCGCAAGTCGCACGTCCTCTCAATGACGTAACCAAAAAGGAACAAGCCTTCATATGGGATGACAAATGTCAAAAAGCGTTTGACACGCTGAAAAAGAGTTTCACCTCAGCTCCCATACTCGCCTTCCCTGACGGCAATTGTCAATTCCGCTTAGAATGCGACGCATCCAATTACGCAACAGGCGCAGTCCTATCTATTCTCAAAGAAGACAAATGGCACCCGGTTGCCTATTCATCACATTCCATGACTCCGCAAGAACGGAATTATCCTATCGCCGATAAAGAAATGCTCTCAGTCATTCAAGCATTAGAGCAATGGCGACATTACCTAGAAGGTGCTAAACACCAGTTTGAGATCTGGAACGACCACGCAAATCTGCAGTGGTTCATGACGAGACAGGATCTCAACCGCCGACAAGCGCGCTGGGCGCAATATCTATCTAGATTCAACATGCTCTGGGTTTACAAACCTGGACCTTCTATGGCAAAAGCTGACGCTCTCTCACGTCGAGAAGACCACACCGTCGGAGTTGAAAATGACAATAAAGGAATATTGGTCATTGCTCCCGAAAATATCCGCACAGTCGCCTTGACAGATGAAGGGGCACGGATGAAACAAAGAGTCTTCCTTGCAACGTGCAAGCTATCTGAGACAGAAGTTCAGAAGTTCCAGAAGAAGGGCATTCATGAGAAGCTTGATGGCTTACTCTACGATGAAGAAGATCGATTGTACATTCCGGAAGATAACGTACTCCGAATGGACATCATTCGTCTACATCACGACACACCGGTTGCTGGACATCCTGGTTACGAGAAAACATTAGAACTCGTCCAACGATCCTACATGTGGCCTGGACTCGCCACTCTCGTAAAAGATTACGTGTCTCACTGTCAGACCTGTCAGCGATTCAAAGGAACGAATCAGGCACCTGCAGGTCTTCTCCAGCCCTTACCAGTTCCTGGCGGACCATGGCAACACATCACTGCGGATTTCATTACGGGTTTACCCGAATCACGTGGTTTTAATGCAATCTTGACGGTAGTAGATCGCTTCTCGAAAGAAGTCGAACTCATACCATGCACAAAAACGTGTTCCGCGCTTGAAACCGCTCGCCTATTCCTTTCCCACGTATGGAAGCATCATGGACTTCCTTTATCCATAACATCAGATTGAGGCCCGCAGTTCGCAGCGCAAGTCGCTAAAGAAATCAATGATGCCCTTGGTATTGATACCAAGCTCAGTACGGCATTCCATCCGCAGACAGACGGACAATCAGAAATCGTAAACAAAGAAGTTGGAAAGTTTCTACGAATCTACTGCTTCGATAAACAAGATCAATGGGCAGACTGGCTAGCCATCGCCCAGTTCTCTATCAATAACAAGTATCATACTTCAACGAAGAAGTCGCCGTTCGAAGTCACACGCTCATATGAGCCACGCATGGGTACAGAACCACATGCTTCTATGTCTCAGGCACCAGCTGCCAAATCATTCACAGACACAATGCGGAAAACGCTTGCTGATGTCGAAAAGAACCTGGCCAAGGCCCAAGAACGAATGAAATCACTAGCCGATAAACACCGCTCGGCTGCGCCCGAATATGAAATCGGACAGCAAGTCATGCTGTCAACAACGGACTTGCGTTTGACACGCGCATCAGACAAATTATCTGAAAAATGGCTAGGTCCATTTAAAATCATCGCCTTGGCAGGACCAAATGCAGTAAAGCTACAGCTTCCACGAGACATTCGAATCCACCCTGTGGTTAATGTCCGTCGAATCAAACCTTACAAGGACCGCCTTGACGGCCAGCCTACAGCACGGCCTGGGCCAGTCCTTGTTACGGAAGAAAGAGACAATGAATGGGAAGTCGACTACGTCGTTGACACACGGTACAAGGGACGAAAGTTGGAATACCTTGTGCACTGGAAAGGTTATGATGAAACCGACCGCACTTGGGAACCAAGAGCTAATCTGGCAAATGCCAAGGGCTGCTTGAAGGACTTCTACGCAAAGAATCCAGCCGCACCTCGTGCTCTATCCATTAACCCTGCAGATTTTCTATTCCTATTCCAGAAACGTCCAGAAAATCTCACGGACAACGGTCCAGCCAAAATTGACAAACTCATGGCGAACCTGTCCAGCACACTGAAAACACGGGCTGCGCCCAAATGAAACAACGACAAACAGAGGAAAGATGTATATAAGGCCTGGATGCCCACCCACCACCCTTCACCAAACCACTCTCATATACATTCCTCATTACAATGGACGCCTACCTTAACGGTGCTGGTACCGCCTATATTCGCCCTCTTGCCCAGACCGACATGTCGGTCAAAAGGCTTCATCGTACCGCTCTCCTCGCTGTCGTCAGCGTCTCCCTTTTCCTCTTGATGGCCATGCCGGTCGTCGTCTATGTCCTCCTCCTTCTCCTCGTCGTCATCACGCTGGTCGCTACCCTCATCGTGCTCTACACCTCTCTCCGATTCGTTCACATGCTCGTGACGGATCGCACTACCATCGTCGAGTACCAGATCTCGTGGAGCGAGATGTGGATGACTCTGAAAGTCTTGCACCCTGACGTCCTGCCTCCTCGGTACGCAGATGATCCCATTCCTGCCCTACTGGCCTCGCAGCGACCATCACGTTCGCCTTCCATGCTCAACGTTACGCTGGACGTTCCTCAGAACACCCCCACCAACGCAGGTTGGCCAGAGTGGCATGACGCGGAAGAATGATCGCCTGGAAGTCGATCCATAGGAAGGGGGTAGTGTTACGGTTCATTACGCTCATATCACCTTCACAGACATTCTTTGGACTTCAACGTTTCGTTCCATTCGATCTTATCTAATCTCTCTCATCTTATCTTTCAGACACGTGCTCTTCACTTTCACTCTTCGCACGGTCACCCATTATGGTTATATTCATTCTCACGCACTGCCTTACCTTGACAGTTATTCTCCGTACTGCGCATGGCTATGCCACAGCCTTTCACCTCATGTACTTCATCTCTGCTATCTCGGCTATGCTTCACAGCCTTCTTATCTCGCTTCTATTCTCATGGGTTCAGGGTAACTCCTTATTTAGTTATAGTACGTACAAACATGTACAAACACTTAGGATAGTATATAAACCCCAAGGAACTGCTGGTAACCCCAGCTTAGTTCACTTGGTCTTTCCCCAAGACTCAACCGTCCTATCTCAGTTCTCCATTCCCTTCTTCTACACCGCTTCACTTGGTGGTAGTGTAGACCTGATCTCAATACGAGTTTTGGGTCGTTTCAGTTATGACTGAGTCACAACACAGCGGGGACTTAAGGCAACACTAAGCCTTGTGAAGGAATATGCTGAGTACTAAAGCTTAATTGCGGTGAAGCAACAAATGGATTAGACTGGGGTCTGTGATAAGTACAAGGCTACTTATATACTATTGAGAAGTGCACACAGACCAACAGCCGAATAAGGAAATGACAAGGGGAAAGATAGATAAGGTAAACGGGACAATGATAAGAAAAGGTACCAGGCACAGATTAGGGTCTAGGCCATGACATCATTGCTGACTCATCTAAGTCTGGACCTTTGTCACATGACCTGATTATGTAATAGATTATGTAATGCTACAGGGACTACCGGAGCGGATAAAGATGAATCCGGCTTGACCCCTAAGTTGTAGACAAAGTCCAGAGTTTGAATACCGTTGTAGGCAAAAGTTTGAAAAGTTTTTAAATACTATAACAGTATGAGACACCAATATCCCTCCACAAAACACTTCTAACGATGTTTCCTTCCCTCTGGAGAATTCTGATACTTGGGGCGAGATTTGGGGCAAGTTGATGGTCCCGAGCCAGTGGCACCAGAACCCCGATGAGCAGCACCAGGTTTGACCTCGACGGCTCCTGATATGCTTGATGCGCTTGATATGAGCCTTCCCTGGCAGCCCGCATCAACGCAGACTACCACCCATGCGTCCTCGATGCCCATGATCACGTTCACGATCACCTTGCATTCATTGGATGGCGTTGGCGACTCGTCTGGTCGCGTGTCTTCGCGGCTGGGCGCATCATCATCGTTGTCGAACAGTGTGTCATCATCTTTGAGCTCCCCGTCGTTCTCGTCACCCTCATTGTCCTCATCCTCGTCTTCGACCGCTTCTTCATCGTCTATGGATTCCACGTCGGCGGCGGTCACTTTTTCGCCAGACGTTTCATGGCTCGAGCCAGCAGGACTTTGGGACCGTGCAACGGACGGACGGATGGACGGACGGAGATCATTGAGGAAGGACCAGGGATACTCAGAGTCGAGCAGGACAAAAGGGAGGATGACAGAACACGTCAAAACGTGGGGAGAAAAGGTTGTCGAGGGTGCACGAACATGGTCAGTGCAACACGACGAGCGAGGATGACTCACCAAGACCATTTACACACCATTCCCCACCTCCTACCAGCATTCACGAACCATCCAGCATCGAAACGAACAACCGCGACCACGAGAAACAGCCGAACTGAAATAGGTGAGTCAAGCAAAACAGTGTTCGCACAAGAATGATCAGAAAGCGTCGCACGCGACTGCGGATGCACGGAGATTGTCGAGGACGACAAGATGCGTCAAAACGCGTCGATCGAAGGGGAGAAAAAGTTAACGAGGATGTTCGAGTGATCGGCGCGGGGTCGACAAAAGCGGTCAGTACGACACGACGAGCGAAGATGACGTACCAGAGACATCCCCATACCATCCCCCATTCCCAACACTCTCGAGTCATCCGGCATCTAGACGAGTGACTGCGAAGATGAAAACAAGGCAAACACATGATGTGATTGCACGGACGCACGAGTGGATGTGTTCGCCGTCGACCTGGCAGCGGTTTTATCTGTGGACGTTTCTGCGCCGCGGTCGTATTGTGTGTTTGTGATCGTGAGTTGTGAAGTTGCGAAGTCAGGCAGGGCGGACTTACGAAACAGCAGTGTGCGACAGAGACCCGAACTTTTCCTGATGTATACACTCTCGACGCGTGATCTCTGCGAGCATTAAGCTCGTCGCTCGTGCTGCTTGACCTGTTTCTCTCCCCCTCGAGCAACACGCTCTGGTGATTGTTAGTAGGTGAGTTCCTGTCCACATTTCTGTTCACATTGGCGTCAACGGACGTGTTCGCTGTGGTTGTTGCAGCGGTCTTGTCCGTCCCTTTTAGAGTAGTCCCAAGCGAAGTTGGAACTATTTGGGGAACAAGAGTGTGTTTCTGCCACTTGTCTGCTTATCCACTGTTTCCACAGCCTTCAACTTCATCACGCACGTATTTCTACCCAAGATGAGTTTTTTTCTTCTCTCCCGTTCTTTTCTTTCACACCCAACCAAGTTTTAGTAACATGCCCACCTCCACCCGCTCAAACAAATGTGCTGCCCCTGCGCCCAGGCCGGTGAGGGCTCAACAGCCCCGCCGGCCTTACTAGGTGAGTTTCCACTCCCCCACCACCACATCCACTTACCTCGAGCATAGCTGCTCGTGCCCCACCATCACCTCCTACCTTCAACACCCACTCGAACATGGTCGGCGAGGGCTCAACAGCCCCGCCAGCCTCACTAGGTGAGTTTTCACTTACCCACCACCACATCTACTCACCACAGACCCCCTCCACAGCTCCCCACCACTTTTTATGAGCCGGCGAGCTCGTTCGCGCACGCCGCCACCTCACAACACCTCCCGCACCTCCTCCCAACTCAAGGCCTCTAACCCAACATCAAAACACAGCTGGGAAGGGCTCGACAGCCCCGCCGCCATCATCAGGTGAGTTTCCACTCACCTACCACCACATGTACTCACCACAGACCCCCTCCACAGCTCCCCATCGCTTTTTCACGAGCCAGCGAGCTCGTTCATGCACGCCGCCATCTCACACGACCACTCGGGCTGCTTGCCCCATCACCACCACCATCCACCTCCTCGAACTCAAACAACGAATTAGTTCTCTCCTCAAGTCCCTGGAAGATGACCTCCAGATCAAGAAAGGGTTGATCGACTATGTAAGTTCCATTCCTTTCAATGACAATGTACTGTACTACTAAAAATCTGTACAGGCCAGGGAAAAGTTACACAGGTTCAGGGTGAGCTGGTGGCGAAGGCATGCTATGCAGTCCCTGCTGCATACAGACTACCTGGTGGACTCAAGGGGGAATTGAGCGGTAGGTTTCGTCTCTCTTAATTTTCAATTGCTGACATTCAAGTTCACAGGTGGAATGCGTCCTTGTAGGCTTGATTGATGGGGAACCTCAAGAGTTCAACGACACAGTTTTCAGGCCAAGGTATATAGTTTTTCAAGTTGTAGTCGACACTTATTTTTACTATCCATATTCAGATGGAAGCACTACATGAAGATGCTCCAAGAATTTGAGGCAAAGTGCCCAACCTATCTGGAAGGCATTCAAAAGAGGATCCAGGAGGACACCAGGTCAGTTCTCACTGATTTTTGACAAGACATTGCTGATTTTTAACGATACAGAGTGAACCCAGTGTCATTGTCAGGCCTTTCCTTTGATTTCGCCAGTCTGGAGACCAACGCCAAAACCTCCAATGCTACTGCCACCACCACCATCCCCATCCCCATCCCCGCTACTACCACAGCTAACACTGCCATTTCTGCTGCTGATACCCCCGTCGTTTAGATTTATTGTTTTGATTGTTTTACTTTTCATTTCATCATGTATTATATTAGCACCGAATTCAGCCTGAAGTATTTTAACTCAAGTGTGATATTTTGACATCAAGAGTAAAAAATGGCGCCATATGGAAAAGCCCCCAGTTGTTTTTTCACTTTTCCATTTGGTGCACATTGTGCACATATCACTTATATTGATAGAGGCCTTTTACATGTCTACAGGCCCTGCTATATGATGCACTATAGTTGGGTACTTTTCCCTTTTTGCCATATGGCCCATAGTGCACAAATAACATCAAATAAGATGAGGGATTGAGTTGACGGTTGATGTATGCTCTTGCTCCTCCCAAGAGCTCTCATCAGCTTCAGTCTCCATAAGCTCTATGATCTGTGGGACATAGTGGCGCAGACATCTCCTGTATCAATTGGAGCTTTATACGAAAAAATCGAATCCCAACCACCCGACTCAAAACCCCTATTTGAGTCTGAAACGTCGACCAGACCGCAAACAAAAGTGGAATGATACTCTTCACCACCACCCTCTTCCTCAACATCGAAGGAATCGCACAAGAAGTGATCTTCCACATCATGAACTGCGGAAACGAAAACATCATCCTAGGTCTCCCATGGCTTGAAAAAGCTAACCCAACCATCGACGAGTCAAAGAAGTTATATACCATACATGCTGCGGCCTGTAAAGCCAACGACCAACTCTTCACTCGACCTACCCCTCCTCCTCGACACTCTTACGTAACCCCAGAAACCGACAAACAACTCTATGACTACCTGGACTGTGAGACCGAATCCACCTTCCTTAACCGCGCCTACGAGAACCATACCCTCAACCACATTATTCGTTGTGGTTCACGCTTTGTCCCCAATCATGTTGTCGCTCGCCTTACCCAAGCTACAGAACTCGCCATCGCGGCCGAACTGGCCAAACCTAAACCTATCCTTCCAAAAGAATATGTCAAATACACCTCGGTCTTCGACGAACCCTCAGCTGGTCACCTTCCTCTATCTCGGGTGTACGACCACAAGATCAACCTGAAGGAATCCTTCGTCCCTAAGATTGGAAAACTTTATCCGCTATCTTCAGATAAAAAGAAAGCCACAGAAGACTTCCTCAAAGAGAACCTGCGTACGGGAAAGATACATCTTTCCAATTTCCCCCAAGCTTCCCCTTCTTCTTCATCAAAAAGAAGGACGGAAAACTCCGCCCCTGCCAAGACTATCGGTATCTCAATGAACATACTACCCGTGGTGCATACCCACTTCCTCTCATCGGAGATCTCGTTGACAAACTGAAAGACGCCAAAGTCTTTACCAAGTTCGATGTACGATGGGGTTACAACAATGTCTGCATCAAAGACGGACACCAATGGAAGGCCACTTTTCTCACCCACAAAGGCCTCTTCGAACCGACCGTGATGTTCTTCGGACTGAACAACTCCCCGGCCACCTTCCAACGCTTCATGAACGAACATGATAGCTGAAGGATGGCTCGTCATCTATATGGATGACCTTCTCATCTTCTCCCCCGATGATACTACTCACACCGCTCGCACGCAACAAGTCCTCGAACAGATGCAAGAGCTAGATCTCCATCTTCGTTTGGAAAAATGCAACTTTGCCGTAAACGAGGTAGAATATCTCGGCATGATCGTCTGCCCCGGAGAGCTTGCCATGGATCCCGTCAAACTTGACGGCATCTCTCAATGGCCCATTCCCACTACAGTTAAGGAAGTTCGCTCATTCCTTGGCTTCGCCAACTTCTACCGATGTTTTATCCCAAACTACTCCTTAGTCGCCCGCCCTTTGATCGATCTGACCAAAAAGGATCGTCGATGGGATTGGAGCAATGCCTGCCAAGATGCCTTCGCTCGCCTGAAACAGATATTCCTGGCGAAACCTGGCTTACGCTTCCCAGATCTCTCTAAACCTTTCGCCATCGCAACTGATGCCTCCAAATTTGCCTCTGGAGGTATACTCTTCCAACCCGACACCAACAGTGATTGGCACCCCTGTTCTTACCTCTCCCAGTCATTTGGTGACGCTGAACGGAACTATGATATCTATGATCGTGAACTCCTCGCTGTGATTCGCGCACTGAAAACCTGGCGACATTATCTCCATGGCTCTCCCTTCCCTGTCCAGGTGTTCACTGATCACAAAAACCTGACCTACTTCCGCCAACCCCAAAATCTGAACCGTTGACAAGCCCGCTGGCTCCTTGATCTTGCCAACTTTGACCTGAAAATGATTCATGTTCCTGGCTCGTCCCTCGCCGGTCCTGATGCCTTATCAAGGCGCACTGATCACTTTCCCACTAACGCCGATGACAATGCGGGTACCACTCTACTACCACCCTCTCTATTTGTCCGCGTCATTGACGCCGCCATGAACAACCACATTTCCAGTCTTTCCAACAATGATCCATTTCTCCTCACCGCATTACAAGCCATTGACGGCGATATCCCTGCGCCATTCCGATCCCGGTTGGCTGACTGGCAAATGACTAATGGTGTCCTGACCTACCAAGGTCGCGTTTACATCCCGCCAGACAGGAACTTATGTCGCACTGTCGTTCAACGCTGCCATGATCACCCCACTGCCGGCCATCCGGGTTATCTCAAGACTAGACAGCTAGTTGCCGCCGAATTCTGGTGGCCTGGGCTTGCACAGTTCGTCCGCAAATATGTTGAAGGATGCGCAACCTGCCAACAGAATAAGGCAAACACACACCCGACTACTCCCCCTTTAATGCCCATACCGTCAAAGAGCTCTAAACCGTTCCAGCAAGTGTCTTGTGACCTGATCACCGACCTGCCCATTTCCAATGGCTTCGATTCGCTATTGGTTGTGGTCGGCCACGGGCTTACGAAGGGGGTAATTCTCTGCCCTACCAAAAAAACTGTCACCGCCGAAGGGATTGCCTCTCTCTTTTTCCACAAAGTCTACCTGAGGTTCGGACTTTACAACAAAATCATCAGTGACCGAGGACCACAATTCACATCTGAGTTCGCTCGTGAACTAGGACGAATCCTTGGATACGACCTTTCCCTCTCCACCGCCTATCACCCCCAGTCTGATGGGGAAACTGAACATGTCAACCAGGAAGTAGAAACCTATCTCCGAATCTACTGCGGAGATAACCCCATATCCTGGGCTGATTCTATCTCCCACGCTCAATTTGCACACAATCATCGATCCCACTCTGTCACCAGCAAATCCCCGTTTTATCTCATGATGGGATATGAACCCTGTCCCCTTCCTTCGACGATTGCCAACTCCGCTCTACCCGCTGTCGAACTTCGCCTTCACTCCCTCACTGCTGCCAGAGACGAAGCACTCGCCTCGCACGAGCTTGCCAGACAAGTGATGTCCGCACGAACTCGACAGAAGTTCAAACCATTCGCCAAAGGAGACAAAGTCTGGCTAGAGGCAAGAAACCTCAAATGATCCCTTACCTCCCCAAATTTTGCCCCGAAACGAGAAGGACCCTTTACCATTACACAGGTCCTATCTCTGCTATCTTATAAACTCCGCCTCCCACAAACGTGGAAGATCCACCCCGTGTTTTATGCTTCTCTGTTATCGCCCTATCGCAAAAACCCCATCCACAGACCGAACTTCCCGGCTCCACCACCTGACTTGATAGAAGGCAAAGAAGAGTATGAGATCGAAAAGATTCTCCGACACCGAAGTTTCTCCGGATGCCACTCGTACCTGGTTCGCTGGAAGAGATATACTGCTGACAAAGACCGCTGGCTTAAAGCAGTAGACCTTACCCACGCCAAGAACGTTCTTGAAAACTATAAGAAAGCTCATCCATCTGCCTTCCCTTCTTCCTCAAGATCTCCATCTTCTGTCAAATGAAAAACTCGTCGATAAAACATGTCCGCTCCCGCTACCCCCTCTGTTACTATAGACTCTACTACTATCTCTTCTGTCTCCTCTTTAACTTCATTCCCCTTATCTTCTCCCACTTATCCACCTGGCCTACCTATCTCGTTGTTGCCCATGTCCCCTACTCGTCCTCCCACACCCAGTTACTCCATCGCTGCTGATGCCGGCTGGAGCAATGGCTGGGAAACCCCTAGGGAAGAAGTTGCTGTTCCAACTTCCCTCGCCAATACCTCTGCCCCTCCAGTTGTCTCCGTCGACCTTCCTCTTTCCGCTCATCGCCTCCGTGATGAACTCATGGACACCACAATCATGGATAGGATGTCTTGTTATCTCCTTGACTCGCGCCTAGCCGTCCCCATCAGCGCTCACTTGGACCTTGGGTCCCCACTCTTCGCACTTTACATCAGCAAGACTGTAAAAAGTCTGAAATGACTGGAGCTTACTGGTCTGACTGGAGCCAGTCAGACCAGTAAGCCAGTAGCCAAGTGCCCCAGTCATCCAGTCAGATCAGGAAGCCAGTAGCCAAGTGCCCCAGTCATCCAGTCAGATCAGTAAGCCAGTAGTCCAGTGAGTCAGTGCTCCAGTAATCTCAGTAGTCTCAGTCATCCAGTTATTTAGTTACCAAGTAATCTCAGTAGTCTCAGTCATCCAGTCATTCAGTCACCAAGTTATTTCAGTGGTCTCAGTGGCCAAGTGCTCCAGTGTTCCAGTCATCCAGTCAACCCAGTGTGGCAGTGCTCCAGTCATCCAGTCATCCAGTCAACCCAGTGTGGCAGTGCTCCAGTCATCCAGTCATCCAGTCAACCCAGTGTGGCAGTGCTCCAGTAGCTCAGTCATTCAGTAGCCAAGTGTTCCAGCCATCCAGTAACTCAGTCATTCAGTAGCCAAGTGTTCCAGCCATCCAGTAACTCAGTCATCCAGTAGCCAAGTATTCTAGTCATTCAGATATTCCAGTAGCTTAGTGAGCCAGTGAGCCAGTGAGCCAGCCAGCCAGTCAGCAATCCTGACAGTACTCCAGTCACCTCAGTCATCCAGTCATCCAGTCATCCAGTTGTCCAGTCATCTAGCTGTCCAGTCATCCAGTTGTCCAGTCATCTAGCTGTCCAGTCATCTAGCTGTCCAGTGCTTCAGTCATCCAGTAACCCCAGTGGTCCAGTGGTCCAGCAGTCCAGTCATCCAGTCAGCCAGTCCCTTAGTCAGCCAGTCAGTCAGTACTTCCAGCAGTCCAGTCATCCAGTCATCCAGTAGGCCAGTCAACCAGTTATCCTGTAGCTCAGTAGTCCAGTAGTCCCAGTAGCCAAGTCATCCAGTCAGCCAGTGATCCAGTAGTCCAGTCCCTTAGTCAGCCAGTCAGTCAGTATTTCCAGTAGCCAAGTTAACCAGTCAATCAGTCAACCAGTAATCTAGTTGTCCAGTAGCCAAGTCAACCAGTCACCCAGACAATCAGTCAACCAGCAATCTAGTAGTCCAGTAGCCAAGTCATCCAGTCAGCCAGTAATCCAGTAGTCCAGTCCCTTAGTCAGCCAGTCAGTCAGTATTTCCAGTAGCCAAGTTAACCAGTCAATCAGTCAACCAGTAATCTAGTTGTCCAGTAGCCAAGTCAACCAGCGATCCAGTCAAGCAGTAATCTAGTAGTCCAGTAGCCAGGTCATCCAGTAGCCAAGTCAACCAGTCAACCAGCAGCTCAATATTCCAATACATCAGTAACATAGTTACCCAGTCATTCAGCATGTCAGTGACTCAGTGACTCTGTCATTGAATTCCCAAGCCCTATTCAATCTATTCAGAGCAGTAAAATGATTTCAGTGCTACAGGAGTCTAGGTGTTCAACACCCAAATCAACACGCCGCGCCCATGAAAATCAACATCAAGTTGAGGAACCCATAGCCCAACAAACACGGATCCGTCAATCCCCTATTCGCTCCCGACTCCCTATTCCTCTCTCCCCACCACCTCAACATCACCATCGCCGAAACGGAAACAATTTGTTGAAATCCGGTGACGAGAAAAAAGAAGAAGAAATCAGCTTTGGAAGCTGCTTGGAGGCCTCCATTTTGACGCGGCCTTATTTGCTGTGTTCTTTGGAGAGACGGGTACTGGTTGCTTGATGGACGGGAGGGAGGGGTGCGATGACGACTTGAGTGAAGCTTTCCCATCGAATGGCTTTCTCAGTGACGGAATCAATGTCAGCGGTGAACGTGGGCGCGTCACTGTCGTTCGTCGTCGGCGTCGCAACACCATTCGAACGAGCAGGCGTCGTCGCTCTGCTGGTTGCACCAGACGATGACCCACCCATAGCATGATTTTGACTGAGGCACGCGCGTTAGCCTCTAATGATACAAACCACTCAACGAAAAAAATACAGATCCCGCGGCGGGGGTAGACGAGTTGATTGCTTGAGGTAGGCAATGCTGTTGGTGACGAGTATGCGGGACTTGGTGGCCAGAATACTTGAGGACCAATGAGTGGTCTGAAGAGGCTCCCATGTCAAACTTGTGGGAAGGGGAAGGCAGATAACCTACCAGAAACATGGCGAGCCACATGGCTTTTGATGCTCCCGAGCGTCCCCGTTAATTTTTCGGTGATCGTAGGTCGGAGAGACGGAAATTTCTCGACCACTTCTCGAACGAACGCGACGACGTCGAGTGCAGACGGGTTGTTGGAGTCGCCGAGGAAGTCCATCAGCGCATGTACGACGCTCGCTGCCACCTCTGAGAACTTGATCGCCATGACGTGGATGCTTTGAATCAGAAGTTGTCGGTACTCGGGTGCCTGGGGGGGGGGGGGGAAAGGTGAGCTATCGGATGGGCATTGCGAGGGGAGCAAAAACCTTGTCGTAATCTTGATCCTGAGTGCGCTGCAGCTGTTTCTTGAGGAACAAGACGACCTCTTCTATATTCCGGGTCGACGTCATACTCAGCACGATGCTCATCGCTTTTCGGCGGACCTCCATGTCGGCACTATTCCAGATGTCAGTCGCGTGGAACGAGATAATATCTCATTCTGGACCTGCCTTGAGAGGACCTGCAGTACATCCATGATGAGTCCGTCCAGGACCGATCCGTGCCTTGAACGAAGGGCATCCAGTCTGTCAAGGACGATGAGCTTGACATTGTTGTCCGATTCCTTGATCACGAGGTTGACGAGGCATGACGCTGCAGCTATTGACATCCATCCTTCAGTCGATGGATGAAGCTGCCGATGAGCCCGACAACGTACCTTTGACTGCAGCAGTATTCTGGGTCAGCGCAGTGAGCGTTGTTGCCGCTTCATACTTGACCGTGTGCGATGACGAGTTGAGAAGCTCGAACATGCAACGAACATATCGAGCTAGTCGTCATCGAAAAATGTTAGGAAAATGGTGTGACATGTTGCTCTCACTTGCCTTGTGGGTGGAGTCGTTTGTGCAATCCATTCTCGCGACCTCGATGACGGCCATCTGTAACCCTTCATCCATCGAGGTGACGCCATCCCATACGCTTCGTAGCCACTCGACCGCTTTATTCATAGCTACGTTGGCGAGGAATTGCCTGGTTGAGGGTAGTGTCGAACAGGCAAATACCCCGACACCCAACGGTGCCTGCCTGTGCGAACGAACCCGTAACTATGGGCTCGTAAGGCGTTGCGGTGATGCAGCGGACGACCACGGATGAACCAGAGTTTGCCTGGATGGGTTGAGCTAGACCTGTCAGCCACTGTTGCTTACTGAGGTCGTAGATAGCAAATCCATTGGAACCGGTTAGGTTAAATTCGCCATCGACGTATAGATGGGCTCCTGTGTCGACGTAAAGGGCGCGAACCACTCCGTAGATTTGATCCCCCGGTGGTCTTGAAATCTTCAAAGGCTTTTTCCAGTATGTTGTGTTTGGTTTCTATCCCTGCTCGTAAATATCGATACATCTTGTTGCGTAGTGCGAGAGCAGTAGCGGTCGACGTGACTGGATCGTAGATGGCAACGGGCTGGGACTTGGCAGAGGACGATGCGGAAAACGAGATATTGCCACCAATGATGGCGACCTCATGGGAAGATGAGCTGTTTGACCAGAAGACACCAGCCAAAACTGCCGGAGCTGGAATTGAAGGCAGCGCGGGGAGTGTGGCCGAGCTCGTCGACGTCTGTCTCGTGAATAGCGTAGATAACCTCATATGAGGGATCCAAGCTGCAGGTCCACGTCTGTGGTTCCGCCTCTGCGCAGTCGATACCGGAGCGGAGGCATTGACGGTAGCGTCGAGCTGAACACCGAGAGGAGTGACTGTTGGGCCATTGGCGCCGCTATTCGAGAGCAAAACCATGCCCGTGGCGCCGTATTCTGCCATAGCATGGAGGTTCCCAGCAAGGAACTGCGATTCTCCCTGGCTACTGGAGGTTCCATTGCCGATGAAAGTGAGGTTACCCATGACGAATCCACCGCTGTTCACCCGCGACGCGCTGGCGCCCAAGTCGCGAAACCGCCAACGGTGGAACTGGTGCCAGCCAAGGTCGTTATCTCGGTGAAGTTCCCAGCAATTTGAATCCGAGAATTGGCGAGCGCAACACTCGCTACATTCCCGTTGATACCAGCTCCGAGAGAACTCCAAGTGTTTGTCCCAATATTGTACATCGCAACTCCCATCAACTTCTCTTGTGTCGAAGGAGTCTGGGTGTCAGAGAACGATCCTCCGATGTACAGTTCGTCACCGTACAAAGCGAATGACGAGACTTTCCCGTTGAGACCCCTATTAGGCAGTGAGAAGATATTGGATGCGCCGCAAAGAGAGAATGTAGAGAAGTTGCCACCGAGGACAATGTCGCCGGAAGGATGTTGAACGACAGTTGGAATGTAGGCGAAACTGGCGTCCGCGGCTCCCAGAGCATTGTAGAGATCGATACTGAGCATGTCCGCGGCGGTCTCGGTGGAATTTGGCATGACGCTGGTAGCATCGATAACAGCGTTCGAGTTCATTGGCCACTCGAAAAAGCCGAAGCCACGGTGAGTACCAAGGCCAGCAGATCCGGTTGTCCCATTTGGAGAAGTTACGTTGGCGGAAGTCAAGACAAGCTCTACATTTCCGGCAACAAGCTCATATTGTCCGTTTTGTCCTTCTCCTGTTGGTTGATCAACTAGCGACATTGTCACCGTAGTGACGAAAGACGACGACGAAGGGACGATTGGACCGGTGTATATCGGCACGGTGACGTCAGTTTGAACTTGCTGCGAGACAGTGGATACGTATGGCTGTGAGCCATCCCCGGGAAATACTGTGACCTCGACGGAGGTTCGAGAATCAGAATCCTGGAAGTCCTGACAACCGGGAATAACGAGGTTGACAACATATTGTCCTGACACAGAGACATACGGCATCCAGGTGAAGGTAGGAGCTTGAGACGCGGGTGTATCGACAGGGACTGTCGCCACAAGGACGGTCTGAAGAGTGGCGGGGATGTTTGTGTTTGCATTCTTGGAGGACCAGCTCCCGGTCATGGTGACATTGGAGGGATTGGGTGCAAAGCAGGACTGGGTATTTTGGCTGCTGACAGCCGAAGCAAAAGCGCCCGAGGACAGAGGTTGTAACATGTGAAGACCGGGAGCGGTTCCTTTCCACTGGGAGAGAGTGATCTGTACACCACTGGTCAGAGAGACAGGAGTCGTGAATAGGAAGTCTCGGTAAAGGATTGAAGAGTCGGTTGACAGTGGACAACTGCTCGTACAGGTCACGTTTTGACCTGTAGATGGGTCGACGCATGTGAGAGTTTGTAGAGCCTGAGTGTTATGGGGGATCGACGTAACACTACAATGACCAGCGTCAGAACTTTGGCCAGAGGAAGCGAACATAAAACTTCACCTGAAAGCCGTCGTTCCATAGCCAGTCTGGAATGTGTTCCCTAGTCGGACGCCATTTGGCCCGCCAGATCCAAGGCAGAGAAAACACCCGACGATGGTGAATATGAGGCCATGTAACTCGCAAAAGTATTGCCGATAGAAATAAAGGAACCGTAGAGGTCGTTCATGGCGCATCCCGAAGTAATCGAACCGCCAGAATTAGTGGTGGCCAGAGTGGTGGGGGCTCCTTGGGGCGTGCGGGAAAGCAGTGACACCGAAGGGTCAAAAGTCGACGAGAGGAAGAGATGCGGACGTGAGGCAAGGAGATCGAGCAGACGACACCGAGCCGCATGTGCGCAGTCAGTAATTGCATCGCAGAGGCTCAAGTTGGGAAACTTACTCGAAGGACAAGGCGCCGACCGTTTTACTTTGCGACGGCTGTTCACCAGTTGAAGCAGGCGGTGGAGGTTGTGTGTGTGCGTAGTGTAAGCTTCGAACGTCGACGACAGGCGTGTGACAATACATTGTACACAAGTATTAGGGGAGACTACACATTTCTGTACGCTTATTTACAACACATTTCTGTACACTTCTTTACAGCACATTTCTGTACACTTATTTACAACTTGGGAAATGCCGCCTGCGTCGGCAGAGACCTTGCTTGTGATCTGACTCGTGGGCTAGGAAGCCTATCATATCTGGGAACTTGGAAGGACAATGTTATTCAAATTAGAAAGCTAACTGATATGCATGATAATCAGAAAACTTGTTGACATAATAGGCAGAAAAAGCAAAAAGAGAATCTGTATGATTAAAATTTCTGGGAATTTGAGTATCACCATAAACTGGAATCAAGTGAGCAGGGCGCAAAATACTGTCCACAGAAATAACAGAAACCAAACGTTCTCCATTGGCATCAAATTCTGGCTCTACCATCCACATGCCAGTCTTGGGACATGGGTGATCACCAATAACATTGAACCAGCGCACCAAAGCACAGGAGTGCTTAGTATTCCATCGTGTAAAAGAAAAAAACAGAAGAACTTGAGCAATATATAGGCCATGAATACCTGACAGATTAGAGTCTTTTTCAATGAAAACACAATCAAACCTTGCAGCATTGGAGTTTCTCCAAGATAGAGAAGCATAAATATGCTGCCGATGAAATCCTCTAATGCCACAATGCTCACTAGGAGCATAAAATGTGGCAACAGCTGATGAATAGGAGTGTCCTCGTGTGATGATTAGAGGATACACATCAGGAACATCACCATCAGGATGTTCATCCTCATAGATGAACTGTGCCACAAGATTGGGCAGCTCTGGGCAGAAAACAGGATCACCCATTTCCTCAAAGGTTTGTAATTTCCTGGGATCTATTTGAACAAAATTAAAAATATATCAAATGATAAAGTAAACAGAGAAAAATAAACTTACTGGGTAATTTGGCTAGCTCAACCCATGCCTCTATCTCACTCTCCTCAACCCCTTCAGCTTCATCAACATTAATATCATCTCTATATCCTGCCTCTTCATAAAATTCAATGGCTTCCTGTTGATTATCTTGCTCTATCAAAGGTGTATTGAATAATCCTTGTTATAATAAGCCACATGGTTTAATTGTTATTATTGATAGATATAAAACATACCTTCTGCAGTATGTGCATTTCTGTAAGATATCAAATTATCAAGCCGCTGATTGATAACCAAAATCTGATTTAAGGCTTGATTATGGTTTGAGCGCCTATAGGGTTTCTTGACAGCAGTTATATGCTTGGATTCAGTGATGGATGAGCAAAGTCCATTGGGGGCACCGAAAAGCTGAATATGCTCCTCATAGTGTTGGAGGGCATGAATGCGAGGAATTGATATTCCTGAAGGTCGAATTCCACAAGTCTGAAAAATTGATCGGTGGACTTCAAACCGTTGCAAAGCATTCTTTAGTGCTGTAAGATCTTGCTCAGTAAGAGAGTATTGGCGAACAATATAACAAAACTCCATGAAAGCAGCTATGGCTTGTACCATCTGAGTTGGCACATAGTCAGCAATTGCTGGCAAATAGACCTAATGTGAGAAATTGAATATTTCTTATTTAATACTATTTATTATAGTTTGCATCACTTACTTTCATTAGAGCTTTGGAGTCATTTCCAGTCCACTGTTTAAAACCACGACCTTGTGGAAATCGTCTTAATCCAGGAAAGGGTGGCACAACTGCAATTCTATATAAATACATATATCATTAGTGATATTGCAAATATATAGTGTGAAAGAAAATGGCATACCGGCGATCAATGTCAGCCAAGATAGCATCAGGATGTTGATAATGCATTTTGATATAAGCTTCCACCCATGCAACAAGATGATCTTTGAAGGTTCCCTTGATAATTTGATGAAGAATATCAGGAGCAATTAGCTCATGGATATTTGCTCTTGGAAAACCTGCAGTGAAAGGCTATCATCATACTTCAATAAAGCTTATCATACTATCAACACAACACTTACTAGAATACCATCCACAATACCATATTTTTTCCACAACTGAGTAGAGTCAAGATATTGCATCACTAGTCTTGTGTGAGTATGATTTCGAGGAGGAGATGTTGATTCATCCAGGTTGTTTCGATTAGCAAGACATCTGAAAGAAAAGTTAGAAGATATTTAAGTATACATAACAAATACACTTACTTTGGACACCATCCTTGAACAATGCATGTCAATAGTACTTGCTCAGGATAGTCAGCAATGTATGGTCCAATTCCATATATGACTCTTCTATAATGACCATCAGCACATAGAGTAACTTCAGGTTTTGTCATGGCATTCTTCAAGGGTTCCAGAGCTGCCTGCAAAGAGGCATGGAATAACTGACGCCGAAAATTGCGAAATTCTTGATTATTTTGAAATTCTTGATCAGCTACATAATGTTGTCATATAGAGTCTGAGTATGCTGGTACAAAGACTTACTTTTAGGAATAGCCAGGAACCCCAATAAACTAACAGCTGATCCATGGCTCCGTCTAGCACTGTTGTGAACATTGCCAGTGGTAAGGTAAAGTGGCCAGTACTCAATATTGCCAGTGGCAACAGAGACTGTGGTCTTATCACTTCCAAGAATCACTGGAACAAACATAGCTCCATGGTTTTCCTTATCCTCTGAGAGGGTATTCTAAATAATTTGTAGCAGTTAATTTGAATAGCTGAATTGTTAAATTAAACTTACACACTGATCCCAAGCCCAATTTCCTGACATGAAGTCCGACCATATACGATCTCCATTCTCTCCAAACATCTGGCGTGGGCAATAGTCCAGATAGTCCTTGAACTCTGGACAAGCAAGCTGTTCTTGAACAAGAGACTTGGCATTGCGAACTATCAGCTGATAGGTTTCCCGTTTCCAAGTAGGAAGACTTTCATCCTCCAGGTTTGCACCAGCATGGGAAAAGGAAAATGAAGACCAAGTTTTGGAGTCATTGATTTGGTCAATCTTTTGATAAAGATCATGAGCTGAAGCAAAAGGAGGTTGTTTCTTTTGATCGAGGGCAGCCATGATTTGCATGAGCTCATCGACCTGAGCTCCAGGCATCTCATTTCTGCGAAAGAGAAAATCTGCAAGCTCAAATTGAGCTCGATCAGAAAATGGACTCCAAGGATTTTGATTTTGGGAAAGGTTGGAAGTGGGTGGAGGAGTTCCCTCTGGTAGATCATTGCCATTGATGTCACAACATGCACCTATGTTAAAATTCAAGTGGTTAATAACTTGCAGTCTCAGTCTTCAAATATTTAATTACCATTTAATACTGGGTGGGGTGTGTAATAGGAACCATGTGGTGGTACATCCTTGCCCTCCTGATGCTGATGAGGATGACTCCTCGATGCTCGAGTCATTAAGGGCTCATGGATAGTTCTCTTGTGCTCAGAAAACCTTGCATAGGACACAAAGCCTCTTTTGCAAGAGGGTGCAATAGGATTTGCACAAAAATATTGTCGAGATTTGAATGTTGAACTTGATGCCATTCGAACAGTAGATATCTATGTAATTAATTGATGAGCTTAGTATAAATTGACATGAACTAATATTGGAGTACACAATTTGTTTGTCACGCACATTGTTTGGTTACGCGAACAGAACTTGGTATTTTCGTGTACGTCGTGAGTACAACAAGTTACTACTTCACACTTCACACAACACTATCGACTTGAAGTTCAGATGGTCAATACACGCGCGAAGAACAAGATTACCCACCCAGGATTAGTTGATTTGGATTCACAGGGTAGCCAGCGCCAGAAACCACGGTCAAAACTATCGAAGAGCAACACGGCTGCTATGAGCGAAATTGAAGCATTCGAGACGAAATTACTTACGGAACAGCAAGAACGAAGTGCGAGGGCACGAGAACCACCTGGTCCTGGTATTGCCAAGCAGTCGCGCACGGGACTATCTAACCAACCAGTCACCTCCACTTCGAGCGAGCGAGTAAGTATGGAACATGATGGTACGTACGTCTACTTATCGGCCGGGGTAGAGTGGTGACTCTGTTGTTGTAGGCCGCCGGCACACACAAGCTGCGACAGACAGCGCAGGTAAGACGGAACCCTTGTAACTAAAACTCGACAATTCACTAATGAGTTGGAATGTATGAATCATGTGATAGAACGCACTGTTACTCGGGTTAATGGCAAGGCCGGAGATGATGTCCAGTACGAGGTCGATCGAGACGAGCCTATGTCGAACAGGGATGCTGCAGGCGAGGATGGTGAGGGAGTCGGGCCGCCAAGAATACGTGCGCAGAAGCGAGCGGCTGAAGGTGGACAGGAAGTGGGTGAAGAAACGAACCAGGGAGCTAGACGGGTGTCGAAGAAGTGGAAGGGCGACGGGAAGCGCCCGGTCAGTAAATCAATACAGCCTCCAGTGCTGATATGGCTAACAATCCACTTACCCGAAAGATTTATGATGTGGATCGGAGGCCTGAAGACAATGGAATGGACGACAAAGAGGAACGGAATGAAATGGGAACGAAAGAAATAGATATGAGTGAGTTGGGAGACGGAGAAAGCAGGAATAGAGAGGGGGCTGATTATGGAAATTTGGCGGAGCGGTGAGTCAATTCGCCTTGACAGGACGCCCCACCTTGTCAAACGCTTCCACACCTGTCCGATGCACCGAATCTCACTCCCTGCGATATCCCACAGACCCGTGAAAAATAAATTGACGACTTCGCCTGCCAATACTACCAGCAAGCCTCGGTCGTTCGGATTCCTGTCCAATTGGCAGGACGACAAGCTCCGCAATACCTCGAACGCTAGCGGGAGCGAAAGTCAAACAGGTAAATCGTCTCCACGGAGATTTCAACATTCGCTACTACTTAAGTCCTCCCCCCTCAGGTCAAGGTGCTGGTACTGCGAGAACTGAGCACGGTGAGTAGCTCCTAAAATTCAGTTTAATCGTTTAACTAATTTTTCGACTAGGTTACGTGTCTACAATTTACGGTGGTCTCATTGACGACGATACCCAGGACCTTGCGCCTCCTCCGTCTCAACCCAGATGGCAATCAACGGTAGAGCTCACCAAATCCCCGCCGCACTTCCCTTCAAGTTCAAGTCACAACGACCACCTTTATGCATTCACATCTACACTAGAGGACCAGCGCGCGACACAGGATCAAGACACGACCGATGAAACGAGCAGCAACCCAGGCGACGACTCGGACAGCCCGAGAGAAGACACGACTCATGAGAATGCTGGCAATTTAAAGGCCGTTCGAGCCAATGTGCGGTTTTTTCGAGTCGTGTTTAGTAGCAATACTAATTATTATGCTAGATGTCAATGCCTAGGGTAACTCTCCCTCCCACGCTGACGAAGAAGCAACGCCCGCGCGATAACGACGTAACCAGCAAAGAAGCTACCAGTTCAGTCGGGGCCGCCGAGCCCAAGGTAAATTGTTGTTATACACTGTATTGTACTACTAATCACCCACTTGCTAGACGCTCGATATAGTGTCCCGCGCTGCCACGCCAACAAAGATGCCGAGGCCGCACAATGACGAAGAGGCAACCCGTCAGCAAACTGTGGGCGGTAACGGTAGCGGAGCTTCGCGTAATACCTCGACGACGGGCACAGGCAAAAGTGTAGCCACGCGTAAACCTAGCTCGTCCATGGGCACACCTGCCCGTCCCGACGTAAGTATCTCCTATGCGACGTATTTCATACCCACCACATACTTTCTAGACATCCGTATCACGCCCGTCTCCACTGTCGAAGAAGCTGCTCCCGCAAAATGACAAGGAAGATGTCAACCGCAACGTACGTATTTGCTACGACTCGGAGCTACTATTTCCCATACTAACTCGTACATTTCAGACGCCTGTATCTCATCAATCTGGATCGACAAAGAAAGCAAATGATAACGAGGAAAGGGCCAATCCGGAACCTGCAAGCCTTAGTGAGGCTGCGCACAGTATGGCTCCCTCTGCTCCCCAGCCTGACTCGACAGTGGGTATGCCGAGCAACCCCATTGTAGGTACATGTCACCGGTGTGTTTATATACTAACTACATGTCGTCTAGATCCAACCCAATACATTGACACGATCGTTGAAGCTTACGAAGATATGCAAGTCTGTTGTCCCACCGAGCCGTGTACGACAGGATGAGGCCAATGGGGTCATCGTGACGGAGACGAATGGGGCTAATGGGCCCGAGGCCAATCGGACCGGCGCTGACGAGGCTGATGTGTCTGCTGCTGAACCCACCGAGAACGAAGACGCGACAGCCAGGCGCAAACGAAAGAAGGCGAGGAAGTTCCACAACGAAGATTTACCCGGGTATCCAACGATACTGAAGAGCTGTCGTGACATCTTACTCCCTCGCTGGTACCTCTATATCAGCCAGCTTGATGACCCGTGGGACCTCGTTCATCCACACCACCTGAAACTCGCGCAGCTACTTTGGAACAAGTTCATAAAGGTGGAACATAAGCTCGAGCTTAGGGATGAACCAGTGTTCTCACTCGTAAGTTCAGATATATATTCCATCAACAATACTGACTTTAATTTAAGCTCAAACAACGAGCTTGTGAATGGCGAGGGGAGATCGCCAAAAAGGCCCTTTCAGCTGTGGAACATTTCTTTTCCGACTATGAGGAGCTGACCACCCCCGAAGCTCGAGCAGAGTATGTTGACTGGGCTGTTCCCAGCACCCAAATTATTGTGTATCCGGACTCGAAGAAGAGAATTACTGTCCTGCCAGATGTATTCCCTTATATGTGGGCAACAGTTATAGAGTCCGACACTGGATCATTGGTATGTTCATCTTTTCACTCGAGGATTGTTTATCTATGTTCACATTTTTATAGACACCTAGTGGTGCATTTCGCCACCCTTGCATTATCGAAACATTTGCTCATTTCCTCGACACTATTGCTTTAATCCCTCCCGAAATTCAAGCTGGACGGAAACCTACATCAGCTCTCGCTCTTTGCACTGTTGCAGTAAGCTTTCGCTTCTAATTGTTGTAACTGGTTCATTTATTCTGTAGGTCGAGAGAGCATTCAAATATTGGGCGACTGGCACCCTTGTTCTGCCTTCGAGAAATTCTAGAAAGTTCTCCAAGCGTCACTGGGGGTTTGCGACTGGTGAGGTCATGAGAGCTTCTGTTCACCTTTCGGGCAAGCAGTGGCAGAAGATACAAGATTTGGCTCAGGGCTATCTAGAGATGAGGGGACAGGAGACTGAGGAGATCTTATGTTTGAAGGGGGGGGTCAACACAGGGAGGGTAAATTGTGTTGAGGAGGATTCGGACTAACATAGTATCTGATGGGATGTAATGTTTCGAGTTCTCGGAAGAACTGCTCGTGGGGTATTCAATTATTGGTTTACTAAACTGCTGAAACTGGATGACTGGCCTACTGAATGACTGGCTGATTTGGCTACTGGACTACTGGGTGACTTGGCTACTGGACTACTAGATTGCTGGTTGACTGATTGTCTGGGTGACTGGTTGACTTGGCTACTGGACTACTAGATTGCTGGTTGACTGATTGTCTGGGTGACTGGTTGACTTGGCTACTGGACAACTAGATTACTGGTTGACTGATTGACTGGTTGACTGATTGACTGGTTGACTGATTGACTGGTTGACTTGGCTACTGGACAACTAGATTACTGGTTGACTGATTGACTGGTTAACTTGGCTACTGGAAATACTGACTGACTGGCTGACTAAGGGACTGGACTACTGGATCACTGGCTGACTGGATGACTTGGCTACTGGGACTACTGGACTACTGAGCTACAGGATAACTGGTTGACTGGCCTACTGGATGACTGGATGACTGGACTGCTGGAAGTACTGACTGACTGGCTGACTAAGGGACTGGCTGACTGGATGACTGGACTGCTGGACCACTGGACCACTGGGGTTACTGGATGACTGAAGCACTGGACAGCTAGATGACTGGACAGCTAGATGACTGGACAACTGGATGACTGGACAGCTAGATGACTGGACAACTGGATGACTGGACAGCTAGATGACTGGACAACTGGATGACTGGATGACTGGATGACTGAGGTGACTGGAGTACTGTCAGGATTGCTGACTGGCTGGCTGGCTCACTGGCTCACTGGCTCACTAAGCTACTGGAATATCTGAATGACTAGAATACTTGGCTACTGGATGACTGAGTTACTGGATGGCTGGAACACTTGGCTACTGAATGACTGAGTTACTGGATGGCTGGAACACTTGGCTACTGAATGACTGAGCTACTGGAGCACTGCCACACTGGGTTGACTGGATGACTGGATGACTGGAGCACTGCCACACTGGGTTGACTGGATGACTGGATGACTGGAGCACTGCCACACTGGGTTGACTGGATGACTGGAACACTGGAGCACTTGGCCACTGAGACCACTGAAATAACTTGGTGACTGAATGACTGGATGACTGAGACTACTGGAGCACTGACTCACTGGACTACTGGCTTACTGATCTGACTGGATGACTGGGGCACTTGGCTACTGGCTTACTGGTCTGACTGGCTCCAGTCAGACCAGTAAGCTCCAGTCATTTCAGACTTTTTACAGTCTTGCTGATGTACCGTGCTTACCACGGAGCCACCCGCCTTTCTGGCCTACTCCCCACGCTATCCCTTGTCCACAGAGCCTCCAAGGAGGTTGAACTCCTTCGCAATATCCAAGCAGACCTCACCGCCAATCTCAGCATTGCGCTCTATGAGTTACAAATTCCTGAGTTCCTCGACGACCTCGACCGCTACCTACGAGAGTCGGCTGTCGCTAGTCACTCCGCCCCACCGGTCATTGGTATTCCTACTTCGACTATTTCTACTCCATCCGCTTCTAGCTCCCCTCTTAATTCCGAAGAGGAAGCTGTCTTCTTTCGAGTCGAGCGGAACCACCATGAGGAACAACGACTACGCCACGGCACTACCGTCTTACCTTCCACACATCCCAGGTACAATGATGCCTGCTTCATATGCCACCGCCTTGGGCATTTTCGTGTCAACTGCCCTGTATATCAATGTCCCACATGTCTTGTCTGGTCCCTGGGGCACAATCAGAGTCGTTGCCCACTTCGACGTACCCGCCAAGCATCTACCACCTCCTCTTTCTCTTCCAATTCCCGTCGACCAAGGAATTCCCATAGAGGTCTTAGACGAACCACCCCCTTATACACCAGGATTTCGAACCCACGAGTTACCACCACCACCCACAGCGATGACGAGTCCGTTTGGGATGGTGACGACCCTCACGACGAGGTCGCGTATGCAAACATGACTGGGTCACCTGGGATGTACGGTAGAGATTTTTGACTTTGTCTTATCTCCATCGATGACTTGATTCTAGTACGGGGGTAACGTAACGATTCCCCATTCTTTCCTTTTCCTTTACCTTGTACTAAGTCCTAGTCGCTGGTTCAAGTCCCGCCTAGGCCTCTCGTTTCTTACTTTGTCTTAGTCAGCGAATGTTCTCTCGTGTTCTTTCAACTTCTACACTTTGTCATTGCTGACTCATATGATTACTGAGCATGACTCATTCTTATTCGTCATAGCTCATTCTTACCTATTCCGACTCCTTCTATGCCTGCCCTTAACTTGTTCCTTTACCTATATAAACCCTTGAGTCTCCTCTTGTAACCTTAAGTTAGACCTACGCAATCTAGCCTGGTTACTCCTCGTTTCCCTTGAACCCTCTGGGAGTCACCGTCCCACTCTTGAATGGACGCTAGGCCTTAACGTGGACATCCCATCGTTAGGCTACCCTTGAAACCCTTGTCTTTGACTAGGCTTTTGCGTCTACGCTTTGACCTACCCGGTACAAGCGTAACAGGAGGTCGAAGGATGGTGCAACGAAGCGCTTCGTGCACGCGTGAGTACAGCAGGACATGCATTCTGCTATACTATGCTGAAGGAAGTAGTCCCAACACGTGTTGGAACTCGGAAGATGCTTGAGGGAAGCGGTGGTGGTGGTGGTGGTGGATGGAAGAGAAGAAGGACGAAGGAGAGAATAGTGTTTGAGCCCCGCTGGGTGATTAAGTTGAAACTCCGATGACACTTACGCGAAGCTGTCAAATTAGGTAGAGATGTGTTACTTCATTTGATTAGGCAACCTACCCAATCTGGGGAACCACATATTTCTGCGGAGTTTGGAAAACATCCAAACAGCGGTCCACAGTTTTCCCTCGTCTACCATCTCTTTCCATCCACACACCACATCACCACCACCACCTCCCTCAAGCATCTTCCAAGTCCCAACACGTGTTGGGACTACTTCCTTCAGCATAGTATAGCAGGATGCATGTCCTGCTGTACTCGCGCATGCACGAAGTGCTTCGTTGCACCATCCTTTGACCTCCCAGGGAGCCCCATCGTAAGTTATCTATTCATTTCAGTGTGCGCTCACTTCATTACAGTCTCAACGCTCCTCCAGACATGTTTGCAGTCACAACACTCGTCCCAGTAAGTTCATCCATTGAGTTCCATCTGCGCTCACTTCTTTACAGTCTCGCCGCTCGTCCAGTCTTCACCATCTACCCTCCTTCCGAATATTATCCCGTGTTGTCACCATTGTACGTCCTCCTTCGCCCGTTCAATTGTCTCTAATCGCTTTGCAGTCTCACCGCTCGTCCATTCTTCACCATCTACACCACTCCTTCCGCTCATTGCTACTGTACAGTAGGTCCATCTATTACTTTCCCTGTGATGCTCAGTCAGACGCGTGTCTGGCGCGAGTGTCTCAGTCACCCCCGTTTGACGCGTGTCGAACAGTGATGCAAGGCAACGATGCGTATCGTGCCTAGGCCGACCGACTGATTCATCATGCTCACTACCAATTTGGTAGCAGCCTGATGGTTCTTCTCACCCGCCGCGCGAAGGCCGCTCTTGGTGCAGATGGTCTGGATGCAAATGCACCGTCAATCACATGCCAAGCCTACCAGCATGGCCGCTGTGGACTATGACTTGCTACACTGCCACCTCGGTCACCCTTCGCGTGATGTGCTAAAAGCCGCACACAAACATCTCAAAGATTTCCCGGACGTTGTTACGTGTATGCCGGGTAGGCCCAAACGTAGACCCGGTTCAAGCGCTCACTCAAGAGTAGAGCGACGACTCAGGGATTCTAGGCAAGATCTAGCAACAAGGAATGGATTGCATAGAGAGCTTGGACACTAGGAAAGAGAGAGAGATAGTTAGGTAGGACACTAGGCTGGGTAGCTGGGTGACCGGGTAGACCAAGGTTAGAGTGTCATAGCGCGAGAACCTGGGACTTAAGTATGATCCCAAAGGTAATGACTAAGCAACCAGAAGGGAAAGGGAAGACTAAGGGTAAATGATGAATGTCCGATGATCGGACGGAGGCATAAGACAGAATGACAAAGGAATGACAAAGAGAAAGGAAATGCCGACCGGATATAAGATAGGTCCGGAGAACACGAGGCAAACGAGTCAGAGAAAGGCCCACGAGGTGGGACATGAGGCGGGTGAGTCACTGGAGGGTCCACGAGGTGGGACACGAGGCAGACAAGTCGAGGGCTAGAGCTAGGATCGGAGATCTGAGTGCGGATAAGGGATCGATGAAGTAGATCAAGCGTCTACGTGATAGAAAGGACTCGGGGAAGTCAAGGAAGGACTCGGGGAGAGACGGAGACAAGGAAAAAGGATAGGGGCAGGTAGTGATCGTAACAGACATCGATATTCCGTCCAACCCTCCAATTTGTCCTGGTTGTGAACTGGGCAAACAGCCAAACAGGACGTTTCCTCATACTGAGACGCGCGCAAGCGCTCCTTTTGAGTTGATTCACTCTGTTCTCAAGTCGTTTGAGATAGAATCGTACCATAAGTTTAAATATGTGGTCGTATTCTACGATGACTTCACGTCAATGTCCTGGCTCGCCCTCATATGCACTAAGGACCAGACCCTTAAAATGGTCAAACAATTTACCTAAGTGTTCCGGTGCACGCCCTCACAGACCCGTAAGTCACCCACCCACTGAAGCACATCGACACACCGATGATGAAAGCGAGTCTTCAGACTCTGACTCCTCTGACGATCAGTCTGATGCGGTTAATCCCACCCCTGATCCACAGCCAGCACGCCCGGAAACCCCACCTGCACCTGCACCTGCACCTCATGTCACACCGCCATCTGCTCGTCCACCAGCTGGACCACCCGATGCTCCACCTCGCCGATCTCAACGTGAACGCCGACCCCCTACTCGTCCTGGGAATGTCTATGGCGAAGATCATCATCCTTTACAACAGATTAAGGACATTGAGAAGAGATCTCGCTGGGAAAAGCTAATTGGACATGGCGAATCATCACGAGAACCGCAGCGTGAACAACCGATCCCAGATTCCATGCCCGACTCTGATCCTTCGGAAGACGAGATCGAACACATAACCAGGGAAGGGGGAGCGGCATTGATTAACTATCTTTGCTCTCGTGCTTATATTCCGGATGAAATGAGTAATCCCAACTATCGCGAATGGAAATTCCGTGATATACTCAAACTTCCTGCCGAGGAAGAAAAACTCTGGCGACAAGCCTGCGAAACAGAGCTTCAGATGCTCAAAGATCGCAAGGTTTACGAAATTGTAGATCGACCAGCTGATCGTAAGATCATTACAAATCGCTGGGTATTTGACGTCAAGTCTGACGGTCGTAAACGCGCTCGCCTAGTAGCCAACGGCTTCTCACAGGTTGAAGGCGTAGACTACGATCAGATCTTCTCCCCAGTCGTACGATACGAAACGGTGCGGTGTATGCTCGCCCTTTCCACACTAGAGAACTGGTACATCACCAGTCTCGACGTACGCTCTGCCTACCTATACGGCAAACTGGAAGAGGAACTCTATATGGAGTTTCCTGAGGGTTTTATGCCACCCGATAAAAAAGGCAAAGTCCTAAGATTACTACGTACTATATACGGCCTCAAACAAGCAGGATTATCCTGGTGGCGCACATTAGACAGATCTATGGCTGAACTTGGCTTCACGAGGCTCAAGACTGACGCCGGCCTGTTCATATACTGTTATGATCTCTCACAACACGGCGGGGACTTTGGGCAACACTAGGCCTATGCGAAGGATATGCTGAGTACTAAAACTTAATGACGGTGAAGTCACAAATGGATTAGACTGGGGTCTGTGATAAGTACAGGGCTACTTATATACTATTGAGAAGTGCGCACAGACCAACAGCCGAATAAGGAAAGCCCAAAGGGAAAGATAGATAAGGTAAATGGTACGATGATAAGAAAAGGTACCAGGCATGGATTAGGGTCTAGGCCATGACATCATTGCTGACTCATCTAAGTCTGGACCTTTGTCACGTGACCTGATTATGTAATAGTTTACGTAATGCTACAGGGACTACCGGAGCGGATTAAGATAAATCCGGCTTGACCCCTAAGTTGTAGACAAAGTCCAGAGTTCGAATACTGTTGTAGGCAAAAGTTTGAAAAGTTTTTAAATACTATAACACTATCCCCTCTCTAGGAATCGCATTCCAGGCGATTCAGCAACTTGCGCTCAGGAACCTCTGTCAGATTTTCGTATTTCTGAAACAAGGCAGAGAAATTTCCCATGGTCATGTTAATGTGGCGTGGGGCAGACGGGTGCTTTTTGTGAAAAGCTTTGACAGCTTCAGGTGCATTCGACAAATGCGCTGCCTTTTCCCATGTACGGTCTGATATGTCCCAGCCTTTCCAATGAACCAGGTACTCTAACTGTCCTTGTTTGACCTGAGATTTCACTACGTAATCCACCTCGTACTCTTCTTCTCCCTCTTGGTTGACTACTACCGGATCCGGAAGACGGACCGGTTGCCCCTTCAACGGTTCTTTAGCCGGTTTGACCCGTTTGACATTAACCGTGGGATGGATATGCATGGAATTGGGCAAGTCTAGTGTGACTGCATTGGGAAGGACCTTCGTGATCTGATAAGGTCCGATCCAGTTTTGTGTCATCTTTTTGGAGGGATAAGGTAATTTGAGGTTGTCCGTGGATAACATAACGAAATCTCCGTTTTGATAATCTGGAGCTTCGGACCAATGCTTGTCCGCTTGCTCTTTCATCCGGTTCTGAGTTTCTTCTAACGCCTGCTCGACTTCTTTGTGTGCCTTTCCACATTTCTCTAGGAATGTGCCAGCCGGAGATGAATCGCCTTCGAATCCCATGCGTGGGAAGTAGTGATGGAACTGCGCTATCTTCAACCAATCAGCCCATTCCGTTTGACGTTTAGTCACGTAAGCACGGAGATACTGCTGGAGTTCTCGGTTCATGCGCTCCGTTTGGCCATCGGTTTGGGGGTGATAAGCGGTTGACAGCTTTTGTTCTATTCCTAGAAGGGTGCAAAGCTGCGAAGTGAACTCCGATGCAAATTGTGGTCCTCGATCTGAAACAATCGAAGAGGGAAGTCCGTGTCTACACCAAACATTGTCTCTAAATAGAATAGCTAGTTCTTTCGAAGAAATTGTCTTTTTACAAGCGATAAACTCGACTTCTTTAGAGAAGCGATCTACAATTACACAAATAGCATCAAAACCACGTGATTTGGGGAAACCCGTGGTAAAATCTATAGATATATCCTTCCATGGTTCTTTCGGAACAGGAAGGGGAATTAATTTGCCAGCTTGTGCAGTTGACTTTCCCTTCATGAGGGCGCACGTCTGACAATGTTCTACGTATGTTTTAACGTCTTTTGTGACACCAGGCCACGAGAAATAGCGAGTGACCAAATGTAAAGTACGTCCTTGGCCACCATGGCCGCCAATAGGGGAATCATGAAGGATTGTAAGTAGTTTAGTACGTAAAGAAATAGGAACGAAAACTTTGTTTTTGTCATGTTTAAATACTATAGATCCCTCGTCAAAAACGAAGCCATCTACCGTATCATTTTTTATTTTTTCTGATTCATTTTGTATTTCGTCATAAATAGGTGAAGAAAGGGTAACCGTATTAATGAAGACAGAAGCAGGAAGTAGAGTAATATTTTTGTTATGGTCAGGATCTGCTTCTCCGTGATCTTCTCGACGAGATAAAGCATCAGCCCTTCCATTTGTAGAACCCGGTTTATAAATAATCGAGTAATTATACTCTGAGAGCAACGCGTTCCAGCGTGCTTGACGTGGGCTCAGAGTTTGGGGAGATTTCCAGTATTCGAGATTCTTGTGGTCTGTCCAAATCTCGAAATGTTCTCGACCCATTAGATAATGTCTCCATTCCTGCAAAGCCCGAATGACAGCTAGAAGCTCCTTGTCATAAACCGGGTAGTTCTTCTCGGCAGAACTAAAGGAATGGGAAATGAAGGCACAAGGCCTCCAGAGGCCATCATCGCATTTAACCGAGAGCACAGCTCCCGTTGCAATATCACTAGCGTCCGTTTCTACTCTGACTTCTTTAGAGCGGTCAGGATAAGCTAAAAGCGGAGCGGTAGTGAATTGCTGCTTCAGCTTGTCAAAAGCTTGCTGTTGCTCTGGTCCCCACCGGTATGGTGTGTCCTTTTTGGTAAGGTCATTCAAGGGACGAGCAATGTCAGCGAAGCCCTGAATGAAGCGTCGGTAGAAGTTAGCCAATCCTAAAAAGGACTGAACACCCTTCAACCGAGTTGGCGCCGGCCAATCCAGAATAGCCTGCACCTTCGAATTGTCCATCTCTACGCCTTTCTGGGAGATAACCATTCCCAAGAAATCTACGGAATCCACTGCGAAGCTACACTTTTCTGGTTTTACGTAAAGATCGTTCTCTCTGAGACGTTGCAATACGGTTTTAACTATTTCTAAGTGCTCTGCTCTAGTTTTTCCGAACGTAAAGATCATAAGATCGTCGATATAAATAATGAGAACCCCATGAAGATCGCTAAATAGATCGTTCATCATTTGTTGGAATGTGGGGGGAGAGTTCGTAAGTCCAAAGTACATGACAACTGGTTCGTAAGCGCCGAATGGAGTAACGAAAGCCGCTTTCCATTCGTCGCCTTCTTTTATTCTAACATTATTATAGCCCCAACGAAGGTCCATTTTTGTAAACATATCAGCTCCTTTGAGCTGGTCGATAAGTCCGGAAATGAGGGGAAGAGGGTAAGCGTTCTTGACAGTTCCCTCATTTACATAACGATAGTCCATAACTAATCTCTTTTTACCGTCCTTTTTTGGGATAAAGAAAACAGGAGATGTCTGAGGGGATTTCGACGGACGAAGATATCCTTTCGATAACTCTTTACCGATGAACTTTTTGACGTCATCTAGTTCCTGTTCGGACATCGGAATCACCCGACCCTTTTTGGGAACGAAATCAGGCTTGAGATCTATTGCGTGGTCCCACGCCTTTCGGGTAGGCATACGCTCACTCTCTTGCTCTGAGAAGACGTCTAAGTACTCGTGGAGTTCTACTGGGACTTTTTTGGTGAGCCCCGCCTCAAACACTCGACGAATAGAAAAAGAACGATTCAAATGATAGTTGACTACTTTGCACTGATCCGTACAGCGTGTGAATCGTACTCGTTTGGCCACCCAATCGATTTCAGGGTTGTGCCTCTCAAGCCAATCATAGCCGATGATCATGTGATGAGTGCCAAGTACAGAAACAAAAGCGTCCATATGCTCGAAATGTCCATTATGTCCCAAAACAAGTGAAACCTTGTGAGTGACACTGCCTATCGCTCCCTCTGAGCCGTCGGCATTGTACACTGGAATAGGAAAAGGAAGTTCTTCCAGTGTCAAACCATGTCGCTCACAGAATGATTTATCTATAAAAATTTCGGTGGCGCCGGAGTCCAATAGAGCGGCAAACTCCATTTTCTTTCATTGCTCCCCTTTATTGTACATGATAGTAATAGCGAGATCCAGCTCGTTTTTTCGATTCTGATTCCTTACATGTATTTTTGATGGGATTTCTTTTTTCGAATAATTTACCTTAAGGGAATTAAACACGAATTGTTTTACTTCTGTCGCCACGCCACTAAGGGATGCCCTTTCAGAAGAAGAAGAAAAGTTATATTTGAACGGAACACAAGGAGTAGTACTAATACAACCATTTGGTAAACTATGTCCGAGCCGCCGAGAACCCATTTCTCTCATTGGCTGTTTCCTTTTAAAGCCTCGGCTGCCTGTGCCTTAGCTTCTGATTCAATGCGGTCGCGCCAGTACGCTTCCGCTTCTTGGTTTGTATATGCCGCTTGATGCGACATGTAACTTGTGCTGGTGGACGGGCCAGCGGGGTAGGGGGAAGGAAGGGGAGGGTAGGGTGCAGGGGTGGTACCTGCGAAGGGCATCTGCCGGTTGTCAAACGGCAGGGAAGTCTCAACGTATTGTTGCGAATATGGATCCCACATAACCACTTGTCTCTGTCGGGGACGGCGCGGTTTCGGGCAAGCGTTAGCAAAGTGACCAGGCTGATCACAATTGAAACAATTGCCGTGAACCGGCGGTCTTGGCATTTGCTGTGCCGACAGATCCATCGGGGCTCCACGACCAGGTTGTGTGCCTGTGGGAGTGAAACGTGGGGCCGCATACGGAGTGGGAGGACGCGGGAGTGGGCGAGATGCAATCGGGTATCATGGTGGAAGGTACGGATACGAAGAAGAAGGCCTAGGGGCAGGAGCGGGTGCCTGACGAACTGGTGCACCACGTTCTACAATGATACGCTCGAAGGTGCGACCTATCTTTCGGTAGGTATCGATCGTGTCGTTGTAGCTTTGCTCATCAACAGTAGTGTTGATTTGCGCCTGATAATAAACTTTGTAGTCTATTGCCTTTTTCAGAAGCTCTTTGGCATGAGCATCTGCTATCTCCGATTCCGCCTTCAACAACTCGAACTCTTGAATGAAGATATCCACAGGTTTCCCAGCCTGCTTCAATGCTTCCAATTTCCTTAGACTCTCATGAGCGAGAACGTCAATTTGGAAATAGTTCTTGAGCATCTGTGAGAACCTGACCCAATCTGGCCATGCTTTCAGGCCCAAAGGTGTGCGATCCGGTTCTGGTGCCAACGGATCTTCTTCTGCCGGAGGAGGCGGCAGTTGGAGTTCAAGTCGAGAGCAGGTCTCGATCAACATTTGGGCGTATCCAGCCGCTTTTCCTTCTAACCGTGAGAGAACGGCAAGACATTGGACCTTGTTGTTTTTCCACGTATGGACGGACTGCCAGGCGTTAACCTGTGCCCACCATAAACGGAACTTGGTGCGATCACCATCCCATTTTCCCGGGTCGGCAACCTTTTTGGACACGGAGTCCGAATTGGCTGAAATGAGCGCCTTCAGAGCGGCGGTGAGAGCAGCGATGGGATCTACTGGATCGGCCATCGGAGTTTCGGGGCGGGGAGTAGGTGGATGTGAACTTTCGGATGAAGATGGGAAATGACGTGGGGGAGATCGGTAACCTTGAGCTTGTGGTTCTTGATCGTCGAACTCTGCTGACATATAACCTTACTGAACCCTATCTTCCAAGGATTCTCTGGGGTTGACAGACACGAGGACGAAGGAAATATTTTTTGGAGCGGAGATAATATCTGCGACGCTTATCGGAATCTCTGCAGACCTTCTGAGGAATTTTCCCAAGATCTGTTTTGATTTTGCACATATACTACTCTCGAACTTCTATCTTCGAGCAGTAGCGAAAACTATCGTAATACAGGATACTATTTTTGATTGTTTTCTATTTTTGTACCTCGGCGGTGCTGCCGGCTTACGTTGCTACGTATGACTCAGCCAAGGGGGCGGCGACGCGCTTTTCCCTTGTCGTCCTTCGCAATTGGGTACGATCCCAATCCGGTCTTCGAAAATCAAATACTACGTATGAGGGTAACAGGAACGGGGCACTAAAGGCTGGCCCAAGAGAATAGAATAGCCAGATGGCGAATGCGTGACGTCAACGGGTGATCACGCGAACCCGGATTGTGTCTACAGTCAGAGGGTTGGCGCGTGAGCGGGCCCCAAGACGTCTCGAACGATCAAAAAGCCCCTTGTGCACTATGGGGAACAGCAACTTTATCCTTATTTATAACGGCGGACGACCGTATAGACAACAGTGGATGGAGTTGTTTTCTCCTGTGTGTCACGTACACAAACGATGCTTATTGATCCACTCTTTAGCCCTAGAGTCCAGGCGGTGTTTTCAAGTCTAATCCAAGTGTTATGATCTCTCACAACACGGCGGGGACTTTAGGCAACACTAGGCCTATGCGAAGGATATGCTGAGTACTAAAACTTAATGACGGTGAAGTCACAAATGGATTAGACTGGGGTCTGTGATAAGTACAGGGCTACTTATATACTATTGAGAAGTGCGCACAGACCAACAGCCGAATAAGGAAAGCCCAAAGGGAAAGATAGATAAGGTAAATGGTACGATGATAAGAAAAGGTACCAGGCACGGATTAGGGTCTAGGCCATGACATCATTGCTGACTCATCTAAGTCTGGACCTTTGTCACGTGACCTGATTATGTAATAGTTTATGTAATGCTACAGGGACTACCGGAGCGGATTAAGATAAATCCGGCTTGACCCCTAAGTTGTAGACAAAGTCCAGAGTTCGAATACCGTTGTAGGCAAAAGTTTGAAAAGTTTTTAAATACTATAACATATACCGCAATGAAAATGAGATCGTCATTGTGATTGTCTACGTTAATGACACCCTCTTCTGTGGACCTAACAAAGCTATCGTAGACAAGCTAAAGGCCACATTCATGAAGACATGGGAATGTCGAGACCTCGGGGAACCCAAAGAGTTCCTTGGGATGAAACTTCGTCGAGAAGGCAAAAAGCTGCACATTGATCAGTGCAAATACCTCAACAAGGTGCTTGAACACTTCGGCATGACAAATGCTAAAGCTGCACCCACTCCACTTCCTCAGGGTTATTACCCAGAGAAGAATGTTGCCCCGTTAACTTCGAATTGCGGACGCGCTTTCAAACGGTGATAGGCTCGTTATTATACCTGATGTTAGGCACACGCCCAGACATCGCCTACGCAGTTACTCAACTTGCGAGGCAATCTGCCAATCCTACTAAGGAGCACTTGGATAGGGCATTATATGTATGTCGATACCTGGTTGGTACTCGTCAATACTCCCTCACCTTTAATGGTGCATCTGGCAACGGCATTTATGCCTGTACCGACTCTGATTGGGGCCAAGACCCCATCACAAGACACTCGCAGACAGGATTCTTCCTGAAACTTGCGGACGGTGCTTTCCTTTGGAATTCACACTTGCAGAGCTCTACCGCCCTCAATTCTACGAAAGCTGAGTATATGGCATTGAGCGATTGCACACGACAAGTATCCTGGATACACCACATGTTCTCTGAACTAGGTTATAAGCTAAAAGCTATACCAGTCTGTGGTGACACAGACCCTTCAGTCAAGTGTCCTCGCAAAACTGGTACACCCCAAATGTACAAATGCCTGCAAAAGTGGTACTACCCGAAGTCCGGCCGGGGTCTGTGTTTCTGGTACAGGCCGGAAGTATAATACCTTGTGAACGTGGTACAGGCCGAGGATTCCCTATAGGATATGTCCGGCCTGTACCAGGTTCACAAAGCATACTTCCACCACGAAACTGGTACAGGCCGAACATGCCCCATAGGAAGTCTTCGGCCTGTACCAGTTTCCCAGAGCTCATCCCATTGTAAAACTGGTATAGGCCGGACCTTTCCTATAAGGGATCTTCGGCCTGTACCACTGTCTCAGAGGCTAGTCTGACTGCGAAACTGGTACAGGCCGGCCTTGTCCTATAAGGTATCTTCGGCCTGTACCAGTTTCTCAGAGGCTAGTTTCATTGCAAAGCTGGTACAGGCCAGGCCTGTCCCATAGAGAGGCTTCGGCCTGTACCAGTGTCTCAGATGCTAGTAGCTGGTACCAGCTTATATCCTACAGGGAGGCTCCAGCTTGTATCAATCTGTGAAAGCTCAACCTCATTGTAAAACAAACCTCATTGTAAAACCAGTGCAGGCTGAGAACATTTCTGGTCATAACTTTTGCCATTCATAATGAAACCTTCAAATGTATATCATGTCCTATGAGTATGAGACAGTCATATACTTGCCAAAGCTATCCTCTGCTTTCCTCCCGAACCTTGCCCAGACATCTTTCTGCTTTGCTGCATATGCCTTTGGTCCTCCTTCCCGACACTCCTTCCTCCGACAATCCCATAGCTGTTCATGAGCTGCTTACATAATTGCTAAGACTGCTCATTCTTGTGCGCCGCCGGCACCTTAGGTGCACAACATGTCCATTTTTGAACAAATAGATACAACATATCCTTCCTTCCCTTTTCTGCTCGACTACTCACTTTCCTGTCCTCTGAGGGTTCTCCTATTGATAATATTAGTGTTATACAGTGTTACTTAGCATTTTCAACCACTTCAATTATAATATCTGACTGTATATAGGTAGATATCTACACATAACAATACACCGAAAATGTGTCTGCATTTTTGATTGGCTGGATAAATATGTTGCAAGATTTGATTTCCAAGTAGTGAATATGTATTGGAAGAATATCCTTGTAGCTTAGATAGTAGGGAGTTGTCCCTGTGATGTAGCAGTAGATTGCCCTCCTGCCCCTGAATAACAAAAAAACAATTCGCATTTTTGATCAGCCAGGTAGATATGATTTTAAAATTGATACATAGGTACCTCATACATGTATCTACAGGATATCAGAAGCTTATCCACCAGAGAGCTTCCCTTATGATACAGGACTAGATATGATGTCCACTCCTATATGCTCTGAAGCGGTTTGGCCAGTAGTCAATACATCAGGGTATCTATCTAGGAATCTAGATTACATATAGTACATCACATTCCCAAGTTTTCGAGAGGCTAGGTTCATAATTGAGTGCAGGAGAAAGCAAATAACATTGAAGAAGCGTGAGAAACTGACCAGAAACTTAGGAGACTTGCAAAAACATACCAGGAACACAACAATGTGGAGCTTAGGGTGTGCTAGGAATAGAGGGACAGTCAATAGGTGTCATTAGGAATTATTCTGGCTACTGTTCCTGGCATTCTGTGCTATCAAGATGCTCAGAAAGCGAACATTGCATTGAAGCTTTCAACAGTTCACTAGCTTGAGGCCTAGGTTAGTAATACTTCAGTTGAGTTACTGCTGTGGGTTATAGGAGATTTACTGAGATATCATGGAATTCTAGGAGTATGCAGTAGGCACAGTAGCCAGAATAATTCCTGATGACACCTATTGACTGTCCCTCTATTCCTAGCACACCCTATGCTCCACATTGTTGTGTTCCTGGTATGTTTTTGCAAGTCTCCTAAGTTTCTGGTCAGTTTCTCACGCTTCTTCAATGTTATTTGCTTTCTCCTGCACTCAATTATGAACCTAGCCTCTCGAAAACTTGGGAATGTGATGTACTATATGTAATCTAGATTCCTAGATAGATACCCTGATGTATTGACTACTGGCCAGACCGCTTCAGAGCATATAGGAGTGGACATCATATCTAGTCCTGTATCATAAGGGAAGCTCTCTGGTGGATAAGCTTCTGATATCCTGTAGATACATGTATGAGGTACCTATGTATCAATTTTAAAACCATATCTACCTGGCTGATCAAAAATGCGAATTGTTTTTTTGTTATTCAGGGGCAGGAGGGCAATCTACTGCTACATCACAGGGACAACTCCCTACTATCTAAGCTACAAGGATATTCTTCCAATACATATTCACTACTTGGAAATCAAATCTTGCAACATATTTATCCAGCCAATCAAAAATGCAGACACATTTTCTGCTTTTTGATAATAGTCAAAGTGTAGTGTAAACAAGTGCAAACAAAGTGTTCCAAAATGCACAAAAACCAAGTCCAAAGTGCACACAAGTGTAGCCACAACTGTGGGAATGTGGCTGTGCAAAATTGCGCAGCAAATGTTCAACTTTTTTCCATTGCAAACTTCAGCATCAACCACCACTCTTTGCCTGCCACTTCTTCTTCTCCCTCTCCTCCTCTTCTTTGTCACTTTTCCTTGTATCTTTTTCTTTTATTCTCTCTTCCTGGAAGATTCCTAGCAGTTCCTGAGCCTCTGGTAAGTCCAACTGAGTCTGTCACTTATATCATTCTCTTTTCCTTCTTTAGAAGAGTTAGCTGCCCTTTGGGGTACATATCTATACTTTTTTGTTATGTAGGACTGCAGCCTACATAATAAAAAAGTGTAGTTATCTAATAGGTGCGCATTTTTCATTCTATTGGAGTTCATACCCTATGTAAGCTACTAATCCTTGGTTTGAGGGTTCAGGAAGTGTATTAGAACACTTAGCTCTGTGCTTGCTCCATTTGGGGTTTTGGGAATGCGGTGTATCAGGATGCTTGATCCTGTGCTCGTGTTTTCATGCTCTCTTTGGTTTCCGAGGATGCGGTGTATCAGGACACTTGGTCCTGTGCTCGTGTTCTCGTTGGGGTTCTGGGGGCTTGATTTACGAGGGCACGGTGTATTGGGACACTTGGTCCTGTGCTCGTGTCCTTGATGACTCGGTTTCCGAGAATGCGGTGTATCAGGATGCTTGGTCCTGTGCTCATGTTCTCGTTGGGGTTCTGGGGGCTTGATTTACGAGGGCACGATGTATCGGGACACTTGGTCCTGTGCTCGTGTCCTTGATGACTCGGTTTCCGAGAATGCGGTGTATCAGGACGCTTGGTCCTGCACTCGTGTTCTAGATGGGTTTCTGAGGGATGTTGCAAGGTCAGTCTTCGCTATGGTTCCTTCATGCTGCTCAAACTTGTCTCAAAGATGATCTACCTGTCCCAGGTTCATAATTTCGGTTTTTTTCATTGAATTTTATTCTTTTGCATTGCATGTGTCAGATATACAAGTATAGTATCAATTGTCATGTAATTTCACTTGCAGTGCTGGCTTGGAAAGGAGAGGGCCCCTCCTGGAAAGCTGGCCTGCCCTTTGTGGTTCTGATTCATTTGAGGTTTCGAGTTTATTTCTGAATTACTTAGAAATATCCAATGCAATGAATGTAAAGGGAATGTGTCATTATGCATGTCCGACGTCTGAGATCACGTGACCAAGTAAATCTCGGCCTGTACTGGTTTTGCAGTCAGACCAAGCTCTGAGATGTTGGTGCAGGCCGAAATCTTCCAATAAGATAAGCTCAGCTTGTACCAGTTTTGCAGTGGGATTGAGTGCTGAGACACTGGTACAGGCCGAAGATTTCCTATAGGACATATCCGGCCTGTACCAGGTGTGTAGTGAGATTGAATTCTGAAACACTGGTATAGGCCGAAGATTCCCTATCAGACACATCTGGCCTGTACCAGTTTTGCAATCAGAATGGCCTCTGAAACACTGGTACAGGCTGAAGATTTCCTATAGGATATTCTTGGCCTGTACCAGTTTTGCAGTGGGATTGAGTGCTAAGACACTGGTACAGGCCGAAGACCTCCTATAGGACATATCCGGCCTGTACCAGGTTTGCAGTGAAATTGAACTCTGAGAAACTGGTACAGGCTGAAGATTTCCTATAGGATATTCTCGGCCTGTACCAGCTTTGCAGTGGAATTGACTGCTGAGACACTGGTACAGGCCGAAGACCTCCTATAGGACATATCCGGCCTGTACCAGGTTTGCATCACAGGCCTGTACCAGAAATACAGACCCCGGCCGGGCTTCGGGTAGTACCACTTCTGCAGGCATTTGTACATTTCGGTTGTACCGGTTTTGCGAGGACACTTGACTGCAGTATGTGGGGGGATGCTGTCATTGTCTGTTCTTACCCATTCATGGATTGTCTGGCCGTTGCCTGTTGGTGGTGACTGCCTTGGAGGAGCAGGTCGTACTCACCCTTGCTGAGGACGGGCTGAACTTCTGCTGGCAACACATCGTTCTCTCATCAGTATATATGCTGCCTTCACAGTGATATGTCGAACATCTTTATGGCGATACAGCGAACAATATAGCTAACATCTATAAATAGCGGTACAGCTATATAGCGAATAGCGATGATACAGTGAACACCTATATCGCCTTATAGCGCATAGCAAATAGTGAACACCTATATCGCCATATAGCGAATGGTGAATAGCAAATAGCAAATAGCAAATAGCGATGATACAGAAATATGCCTTATGACTACTACCATACACCAGGGATGAATACCGTACTCTTCCGATGGGCCCATTGCGTGCATCAATTAGCCGACACCCAAATCACCCCATGAGCCCATGGGTCGTTGACCGATCACCCATTTGGGCCCATCAGTAATTTGCCGACTGCCCATATGGGCCGACGTTGGCTGGGCGGTCGCACTCCCTACACCCATCATATGGGCTGCGCCGTCGGCATCCCAAATAAGTAGCTACATGGGGTGGAAGGCGAACTCCATCGTAGGCAGGAGGAAGCTAGCGGGGCCTGGTTCTGAGTACGTGAATGCCGCTATCAGCGGAAACAAAACTGGAGGACGGACAAACCCTACCACCGGGATTCGCATTCACAAGAACAACCCCCAGGGCATTCGTTGCACCAACGAGCCATGCGTAGGGAAATCACGGGCAGATACCCACGACAAACCTCATTGTTATTCTCCGGCTTGGATTCGCAACAAGGTGTCGACTACAGAAACTGCAGCTGCTGCAATCACCTTGACTACATCCTCGACCGCATCTACCTCATCCTCACCCCACAACCACGCACGTGACTTGTCCTGCGCTGCCATCCTCGAGCTAGACGACAACAATCATTCTGAGCTTTCCTGTATCTCATTACCACACGTGTTCGCAACAATCCTAGACTCCGGAACTACTTCCCATCTTATCAAAGACAGGGGGTACTTCATAGATTTCACTTCGGAAGATCGTCCCCCAGTAAAAACTGCAAACCATGGCAAGCTGTCAACCACGGGGCGAGGGACTTGCATTGTCGAATTGGCACTAGGTGGGTCAACATACCGCGTCACTCTGAAAGACTGCCTCCACACCCCAGGCGCTTTGCTCAACTTACTCTCAGTTGGACACATGCTGCAGAAGGGATGGGACTGTGATTTCAAGGGTTCGAGCGCTACCGCAGGACCTTACTGTCGTCTATCGCATGGAGGGGAGATCCTAGGACAAATGCCGTTATCGGGGAACCTCTGTTACCTCGACGTCCGTTTCATCCACCCAGATGAACTTAACTCAAGAGCGACGATGCACAAGGAGATAACAGCACTGGCGGATGAAGAAATCACCGCATATACGAAGGTTCTGCTTACCTGGGATACGTGGCATGCGCGAATGGGCCATCCTGGCACTGAATACGTCAAACGCCTTCCAATCGTCGCGACCGGAGTATCCATCGAGTCGAACAAACCTATCGGAAAATGCGAAGCTTGCATCGTTTCCAAACACCCTCGCAAACCTTACCCTTCATCGAAGACCCCCCATGCCTCCCATATGCTCGACCTCATCCATTCTGACCTCTGTGGTCCTTTCCCCATACGCAGTCCTCACGGAAAGTTATACTTCGTAGTGTTCCTCGATGACCACACACACCTTATCAATGTACAACTGCTGGCATTCAAGGATCAAACACTCGACGCGTGGAGAATGGTAAAGGCGCTCTGGGAGAATCACATGGAGAGGAAGGTCAAGGTCTTCCGATCGGACAACGGAGGAGAGTTCATCAATGCAGCGTTCACCAAGGCACTTCAGGAGGCAGGGATAGAGTGTCAACTAGCGTCCCCGTATGCGCATTAGCAAAACGGGAAAGCCGAACGGGCCATACGCACCCTTCAAGGTCACGCGCTCGCTATGCTAGAAACCGCCAGACTCCCATCAAACTTATGGGGAGAAGCTGTTCTCACTGCCGCGTACTTGTGGAATCGCACAGAGTCCATATCACTCCCCCCAGGCATCACCCCTTACAAGGGGGGTCCGTCTACAAGGCTCTTTTGGTTGCGCAGGGTTTCTCTCAGGTCCCGGACTTTCGCACCTGTCATCAAGCCGACCTCAATTCGTCTTCTTGTCGCTATCGCATGCCAGAATGATTGGGAGATAGACACGTTCGACGCCAAACGCGCCTTCCTCTGGGGTATACTCAAAGAAGAGATCTATATGCGCCAACCGAAGGGTTTCGACATCTGCAAAAAAGGATTATGGCTGTAGCAGCCTGCTCAGCTCTGTAGCCGACGTAGCACTATGTTGTCACTGTGTGTCACGCATGTCATATATTGACTACTGTAGACAGCTCGGCAGCCCACATAGGACTACTGTAGACAGCTCGGCAGCCGACATAGCTTTATGTCGTTACCGTGCCTCACACATGACAACATAGTGCTACAGTAGCTGCTACCATGCCCCAACGAGTCTCCATAGAACAGCAAGCATGTTTATTTGTACATAGATATTAGACATAGTACAATCATACTCCATGCAACATATAGCTAACAAAAAAAAAAATTAGCGAGTGAAGGAATGTGTACCTTCTATACTTACAAACTGGCAGCCTGATGGCAGTTGTCTGTCCCCGCGCGCGGTGGATGCTAGAGAAAGCCGACATGAGGATGGTTGCCGAGAGAATCAGGATGGCCCTCCGCGCCCCCGCGTGATGGAAAAAACAACTAGAATGATAAAATCAGCTCAGCGTCACGGTTAGGTTGACATATACTTACCACCCACCCACCCGCCCACGCCCCAGCCACCTAAGACTGGCATGCGCGTTACGACGCGTGCTCCCTGTACTGTTCAAATGTGCGAAAGTCAATGTACCTGTTCAGATAGAAAATGTCAGCTGATGCCATTATACGACTGTGGTTCCATAGTGGACTGATGGCGCCGCTCGGAAACTTGGGCACAAGATGACAGGGTTGGATTACTTGAGACACGGGAATGACGGCCGCATTTGGTAGGCGGTTCCGTGTTGAGTGGGACGTTTTGAACATCCGAATGTTGTCGTCCATGTGGTTCAACGGCTTGAACCAATGAACGTAGGCGAGCGGTTCCGAAAAATTGCCAAGGTGAGGCGGGAGCTTGAATATTGCACGAATCTCGGCCACACGCAGCCCTGCGAAACAAATTAGTTCGAGGAGGATAGAGGAAAGGGAAGCTTACCATGGAACCCGCTGGTATGCCGCCCACGTGCTTCCTCGTCTTCCAGGACCAATACAGTGTCGAAGCGGGCGGGCGTGGGGGGTTTGCGTTGACCATTGGGTCGTTGTGGATGACAACGGATCCTAGCAAAATTGTCGTTTGATGTGTGTTCGTTAGGTTGTAAGGAAATGACCATATTGCTGAAACAGTCAAAACGATCGTTGAGGTTTGGCTGGAAGTATTGATGTCCATAGGGTAGGGTATGGATAAACGATCTGAGGGCATCAATGAACTGCACGGCGCCATGATGTTGGACTAGATACTGTGCCGTCTTCTTTGGGAAATGAGGCCGCTTTGCGATGCGATATCGGGGACCTGTAGAGAAAGTCCTCAGTGCAGTGAGAGCCGCATCATCGTCAGCATCGTCACTATGATATTCTGATGTCACCTCCTCCGAGTCCTCTGGCGCCGGCGCTGCGTTGCGTGTCTTGTGTTTGTACCAGGTAATATAACCTCTGAACCACATGACGGCTTCTTGGCGCTGGAGCCATTTCGTCATTTGGATAGTATAGTCCTTGCGGTTACTCTTGAGGTAAGCCTTTTTCGCATAGTCAATATGGAGACGCTCCGAGTTCTCGGTATTGAAGCCATCGAGACTACCGAACATCGTGATGGTGTCAACGTAGTGGAGTAACGAATGTAGTTTAGGAATGTTGAAGTGCTCACGACATTCTAGTTCCAGGAATATTTCCTTGTGATCATGAAAGTCGTCAACATCAGCAACACTGCAAAAAGTCTGATTGAAGGGCTTTCTGTAAGGCGAGGATGGTGTCGTCCGTGTGAGACCGGTACTGCGCGATGTAGATGAAGTCGACTAAAGCTCGACCGGCTATGAGGACATCTTGGTGTGGTGTAGTGCCCATGAGAGAACCGACGAAGACGCGCTGGAGTTGTTTATGATCAGCACCGGTCCACTGTTTGACTTTAGAAATTCCCTGCTTAAAGTGACGCAGGCCGGGGTGGAAGGGCATGGCACGGAAACGTGCATCAAAGTCTTTCTTCCCTGCGATAGCTGTGCACCATTTTTTGAGGTGGTCCTTGAAGATCCCTTGGTGGAGTTGGTGGAGGATGTCGGAAGTGATACAGGAGAAGATGTCGGTGTAGGGGAGGTCTGCCCAGAAAGGAGAGAACACAGGACGTAGGCCCTGTGCGATGAATTCTGGTGGGTATTGGCCGATGGCTTGCGCGTGTAAGATGTTCGTTGTTTGCGCTTGATTGCGAGCTGGAAATTGAAGGTTTGCGCCTCTTTGCTCAGCACGCACGAGGCATTTCGGACACCGGTTCTCAGCGCAACAAGCAACGAGGCATTGCTCTGGGTGGTCTCCGATATAAGCAGCCAGGATGGGGAAGACTCTCCGAATACGCCCGTCAGCACAGACCATCTCCACTCCTTCCTTGCCAGCCGCGATAAGAGGCTCGAGAAGCCTCTTCATGCAGTAATGGAATAATCGGTACCCTGCGACCGAGTTATCTTCAAATGACTCTGGCTTCGACACCGGTAGGTAGCCCAGTAGGACTGCCGCATGGCGTGCTGGCTGACGACGAACGCCCTTCGAAATATTACCAATGCTTAGATAGACTGGCCAGGCGTTCTTGTCGCCTTTGAACCGTGACAACTCGGTTTTATCCGACGCAAGAATTACCGGAGCAACTGTAGCTCCTGCAGGTAGATGGCTCTGAAAACACGATAAGGTACGTGAATTGTGTAT
>JBBPTG010000171.1:0-52202 GCA_038093975.1 Chalciporus piperatus
GCATTGGTATGAAGGGACGGGGTATGAAGAGAGAGCGAGACTCGCCGGTACTCACCCATCGTTTATATACACAACAGCGAACAATTGGTGGTAGCAGAATAAGGTAACTTGTAGGGCCGAACTTGAAACCGCAGAATACATTTTATCGGAATTATTCTCGAAGGGAAAAATCAAGAAAGTCGATCCACTCGCAAAACTTCATTTGATGCAGGTCAGACATCGTTCAAAGGATGCAAAGGAAACTCGATGAGTTGAGGCGTGACAGTGGGCGTCCGGCGCGAGATCGCCAAGTAGTGCTAGTAGCGTTGGAGTTTCACCTCGGGATTCCGCGAGATGGAAGAGGCAATTGGGCTTGTCACCGGGGTAGAGCCTCCAGACGTTTTAGGGACGTGGTAGCAACGGGGTGTCAGCCCCGAGCGTCCTAAAACGCCTGGTTCGAGACTATCTAATGCCTACTTTCAGTTAGCCTCTCATCCTGTGCAGTGCAGTTTTCTCTCCTCTAAGGCAACATGACACCGTTAAGACAAAGAAAATGACCCACGCTAGCATATGCAGCCCACAGAGTTGAAACCTCGGTGTATTGGCCGCACACTGATCAGAAGAGATTTCCAAGGAAATCCAAGACGCCAGTCGTGCCAATGAACACATCAGAGAATCTCGTGTGTACACTGCCTGAGCAGACCTATGATTCAATACTCGGACGGGAGCGAGGAATAAAATAACGAGCGTACTTAGCGTAAGTTGGATTAATCGAAGAAATTTACTTAGAAGTTGGTGAGTGAAAGGTTGTAGCTTACATAATATTCCAATAAGTCCGAACTCGCTCCATCACCCGGCACCCCTGTGTACTTTGTGTGTACTCCACCGCTCTTGCTACTTTATCGTATAACACGCAGATCATCGCAAAGACCCTCGCAGGCAAAACAATCACATTTGAGGTTGAATCCTCTGACACCATTGACAACGCCAAGATTCAGGATAACGAGGAATACGCTCAGCTCAACTCTGCAATGGCTACTACTCCGTCGACCTCCACATCGTCCCCTTCCGTAACAGTCACGGCAGATGGACTAGCTCATGCACTTGATAAAATGGGTCTGACAGAGTCGGTATCAGCGACATTGCTATATGACACAATTCTGCAAGCGCAGTCTGCGCAGTCGCCACAGTCGCCACAGCCCCCTCCTCAAATCACCCAGAGCCCTGTCCCTCAGAGTAAGTCAAATCACGACATTCTTTATGCTGATGAATAATATAAAACTGATTCTGTAGCCCGAATGGCGAAGGCAGATTACCCCAAAGCCACTCTTTGGGCAGGTCCTGGGCCCCGTAACCAACGATGGAAATTTGAGACAACGACACCAGGCCCCGAATTTTTCGACCCAGTTCGTGTCGAGAAACGCCGTAAGCTGCGGGAAATGATGAAGGCAGAATTTCCCAATGGCGTTCCAGGAGGTACCTGCCAGTGCCAGTGCCAGCTCCAGGGAACAGATGCAGGTGGTAAAAGGTAGGGAACAGGGGAGGTGATCAACGAACGAGGTCGCTCAATAAATGGGGTGTAAGATTGTGGATATCTCATCTCTTGCTCATTCACGTTAGATCGTCCTAATAAATAGTTGTAATAAGTAAATCGAACGGTCTACATAGACTATACACCGAGTCAGCCATGTATGCAAGTGCGTAAATCCGAGAGCTCGATACGGTGCGGCTCGATGCCGCTTTCGATGAGCCAGTTCCGGACAGGTGAAAGTCTTCGCTACCTGGCCAGCGGACCAGTGTTTGCCATAGTTAGGCGAATTTGGGTGGGACACGTCGTAGAGATAGTCCTCGATAATCTCGATGTTGTTCTGTGCAAGAGCAAACCGGAGGGGAATAACAGCAGAAGCGTCATGTTTCCTTGCGATGTCCCATCCTGGAGGCACGGATGAACGCCGCTCGTGCAATGTAAAGGGAGAGAGAACCGGATTTGCATTCACAGCAGCTAATCCGAGAGACAAAACGAAAGGAAGGAGAGAAGCGCGCATTGGTGTGAAGGGAAGGGGTATGACGAGAGTCTAGCGAGCGAGACTCACCGTTCATTTATACACACAACAGCGCACACTTGGCGCTAGCGTAATACGGTAACTTGCAGGGCCAAACTTGAAACCGCAGAAAGCAGTTTCAAGAACCTGTTCAAGCATCGGTAGAGTTTTTACGGCAGCATCGGAATCACTCTCGAAGGGCAAAATGAAGAAAGTCGATCTACTCGCAAAACTCGATTGACGCGAATCGGACACCGTTCAAAGGATGCACAGGAATCGTTGCAATAAGTTGATGCTATTGGATGCTTATTTGATTTCTCGGTGCTGACTTGGCGTGATGCATTTGGTGGGCGAAGGCGCGACAGTGGAGTCTGGACATCCAACGTGAGATCGCCTAGTAGTGCTGCCGAGGTGAGGTCGAGGTAGCGTCGGAGTTCAAGTTTCACCTTGACTGCATGCAAGGCTTGGCAATGGGGCAAAGACACCTATCGGAATCTTTGTATTGCATCTCCTCCTGGTTTCGTTCGCTTTCCCCCAGAGCTGCAAGGTCGGAAGTGAGTGCGACGCGTTCGAGCGTGTCAAAGCGCTAGAAAATACTTTGGCGAGTAAAGCCTAGAATCAAGTCTAACTCAGGACCAGCCTGATACATGATACTAAGGGAAGAAACACGAAGAGATCATCGCTTGGGAAGAAATCAATGTTGAACTTACAGGAATTGTACGTGGACGAGGAATGCGTTACAGATAACTTGTAGATGTTACAGTATGGCTGCGTAACCATGGAACGTCGAACGTGCCGGCTAGAAGGTGAATGAATGAATGGGTGGGCAGGTACTAAGTCCTCGAGTCTTTTTGGCTGTCGTATGCTCTCGGTTTTCCTGACAGTCTTCCATGGACAACTGGATGATGGCCCAACAGTGATCGTTGTCACCAACTTGAAGTACACTGTACAAGCTTCAATGCCGCGGAGTACGTAAGTCGGCCGGAGTCTGCGAAAAACCCTTGCCGGCCGACGACGCTTGGCCTTGCCGGCAACCAGGCTGTTCGGTCTCCTGGACATTAGTGACCATGATATCCTCCCTGGTAGGAGCCACTCCTCAGCACACTCAAACCTGAAAGGATGTTGATACCAATGCAAGTCCTATTTGATGATCCAGTGATGTTGCTACGACCTCCTCTTCCTCCGGAGCTGCAGAGGGAGATCTTCCTTCTAACGGCTCGGAGTTATCGTGGAGTTGCTACACGTTTGATGCTCGTTGCATCCCATGTGAAGGAATGGTCAGTCCGGCAAGTCTGTACTGCAACTGTAGTTGATATCGGTGTCCAGGATCGAACCCTGGGTGTATAAGACCGTCATTCTCCGCGGACCCGGGCATGCGTTTCGGTTTGTTGCAGCGCTAGCATACCGCTCTCCCCAATTCGCCAAATCGCACGTGAAGGCACTCTGCGTTCGTCCGACCATTCCACTCAGCTTAACCATCCAAATTCTGAGTGCGTGTTCCGGACTCGAGAACCTCGCTCTCTGGATATCTCCCCAGTCTGACACCGCAGAGCTCATCGATGTGATCGCGTCCCTCCCACTGACATTCCTCTCGCTCGACCTCATGTCTATCATACCACCAAGCTCCCCAAAGTCTGTCTTGCAGAACCCCGTATTCGTCAGCCTGACACATCTGGATATCGTCAATCATTGGTTACTTTGGACGTCTTCTCTCGGAATCGAACATCTTCCGCTTCTTACCCACGTCGCTTTTCGTTTCTGGTGTCGAGGCAGTGTCAATTCTGCACTCTCGATGATTCTCAACGAGAGCCCCAAACTTGAGGTGTTAATCCTCCTGGCAGATTCTGTGGTTCTTCCAGGCGCGAAAGAATACCTCGCAAAGGAGGGGATTCAAGATATCCGAGTTGTTGTTTTGAGGCATACCCGAGATGCAGAGGAATGGGAAGCAATGGAGAGAGATGCGGAGGGAATGTGGCAGCGTGGAGAATCTGTCGTGCGATGGAGAAGGCGAACCAAAGGTTCGTGCATGGTGTACGGAAGTGTCGCGAGCTGAACAACCACAACCCATTATAGCTGGACCATTTGATTTTCCTCCAGACTTTCCGACGGTATATTTGGAGGCTACGACCGGAACGGTTGCGAGAGCATTGGTTGTTTGATATGCACCTCGTACATGATCCCATCTGTATGTTCGTTCACGATTTTAAACTGACGAGTTTTGCAGAATATGAACATTGAGAGGTGTACCGTATCATCAGGATGTCATCGCCGATTAGAACAGGATATCGATGACCAGCTGCCGGGCCCACCTGTGATCACCACTGGACGAGGTTGAATGTACAGCAAGGATGATCTGGAACGTGCTGTACTGCCAGCCATCTAGGTCTCCAGATGCTAGCCGGCTAGACTGATGTGCCTTGGTGCATTGTCGCTTCCAGAGACATTCCGACACTGCGGAAGTTTGCGCGCAGCGGTAGGATTTGTAACTCGCCAAGCTCATTGACAGTTGGGGGCGCACGCAGCCGAGGCATGTGTCGTTCCTGGACATAGACGCGCATGACTCAACGAATCAACGTCCACTCATTTTGACTCATAACAAGTCACATTCACTTGCGACGGCCCCGGGGTGGAGGCTCCTGTCAAATGCACTTCCTAATGGGAACAATAAAACCTGCGGAGATTACATGGTTCTACCATTGCGCTGCTTTGCGGGCATCTTTCAACTGTGCGTTGGTTCCAATGCATGCAATCTTACAGGTTGACCATGACTCGACCGGAAGCGCAGCCTGACTCTGCGCAGGCAATCTGTTTGCGTCGCGATGCGTACGCGCTTGGTCGTCTGGTGCGAGCGTATAAGTATGGTGGCCAACAGTCTCAGAGCCTCATCTAAATCATCATCACAAAGACATTGCAGATCTGATCTACCAACCAGACCATCACCGACACCCAAGCCATCGATTTATTCCTGATATGACCTACCAACCCACTTCTTCTTCTAAACACACTGCCACTGTGTATCCTACGCCGCAAAAAGATTACGCCGCTGCATTTGGTGCATTACAATCACAATACGGCTTGGGGGGAGGCTACCTTCCTCCTCACGTCTCATCCGCTGCCGCTGCCTCTCCGAGTCCAGCGCCTTCGAAAGATTCCCATTCACGGAAATGGTACCAGTCGGGATCGTCCCCCTTTTCGTCCACCGCTTCCCTCCTCAGCTCTCATCCGAGCACTATTTCGATGCCTCGCGCATCAAAAGAATCCAGCTCGGCACCCTCGGGCTCCCACTGGCGAGGGAGTGCTAGTGAGTCCGAGGCGCGCCTTGGCGAGTTGATGGCACAGTACGGATATGGATCCGTCTCACGTTCGCCTCATCATCCCAAATGACTGGATGCCTGATACCATATTACGATGTCATGGTGAGTGATTTCGCGTTGCTCTCTTGTCTTCGTCAAACGGTACTGAAGGATCGGTATGTTCTTTCAGATATGTTCGCCTTCAATCAGTTTCCTCCGTTCGTGCCAGTGGCTCTGAGAGGGTTGTTGTAAATTTGAATAAACGGGGAGGAAAAGTAGATTATGTGCCTCTCATATTGAGATTATCATCGCGAAACTCATATGTCTGAACTATATAACTTAGTATGTATCGAATACTCTAGCGGTGCATATCATTCTGCTAAAACTTCATTCGTGCGGACGAAGTGAGGTTCCTACGAGACTAGGTGTCGTTTGCATGCCTTTCGTCTCTTGCCATCATGGTGGCCTTCGGACAACAGCTTGAGCTCGGGCCGTGGATCAATTTCCTTATTTGGTAGTGCAATATTTGTGTCCTCGACTTCGAGCTTTGTTCACGTTGCACTTGTTGTAGTTGTCCTTCACGATGCGGCCATCATTCATTCTGCAGAAAGGCAGATCAGCCTGGAAAGGTTTGGATTTCGTTATTCGAGCGGGAAATTGATGTTGAGTTGCGCTTCAGGCCCATACTTTGTTGCTTTCCCAAACCTGAAACAGGCCTTGGAAGACAACATCCCTATACGGACGAACGCGCGGTCCTGCACTATTTTGCCAAACTTTGTCGGGTGAGTTTACTTCTTGGATGACAACTTTACCGTCTGGACAGTCAACTCTACAGCATTCGGTTCATGGTGCACAATGGAAAGGATTACCTTCCAGTGACGGTTACGCAGGATATGATTGGACATAAACTTGGTGAATTCGCCCACACGAAGAAACGATTCACTTACAAGTAAGCACCCTTTCAAATCGTTTATTGAACTCGCAACTCAACTTTGAACAGGGCAACAAAGAACCGGTAGTAAAACTCGTTTTTCTGCCACGGTAGCAGTACGGTAGCCTCTGCCGACCACGCCATTTGCTCACTCTATCACTGTTCCCCCGAACTCCCGAATTATCCGTGGTACTACAAAGTTGCCATGTCAGATCACGCCACAGGTCGTTGCGTTTTGATGGATGCTCGGAATAGAGCTACTGAATGTATAGATTGATATTTTACATCTTGGAGGACGTACAGTGTTAGTTTGAGTCCATAATTGCAGTCGATCATCATCGTTACCGTGGTGATAAGTTGCGCGGGTAGATCCGAGCTGAGCCAGTGCTAAACGTTTGGTCAAGAGTTCACTGCCTCGCCAGACCCGTCTCATATCGTTGTCCATCTCCCTCACCAGAACGCCCACGAGCTCGCTGTTCACCACGGCGATCAGCCACCTAGCGCGACGTAATAACCGGCGCTGAACCGAGCTATCGGCCTCGTCATCAGGACCCTAGTCTGGACAACCGACAAACAACACCCCCCAACGGCTGTCTGCCTCGTGCTTCAATTTTTGAATATTATTACGATGGGGTTCAACGTCACGGCCACCAATTTGACCCCTTCCCGACCTGCTCCACAAGCACCTCAGCGGCGAGGAACAGACCTTCCATCAACACCATCCTCGTACAATAATAGCGCGCTGCAAACCTCGGGCTACAACACCGTCTTTTCGTCTGGCTCCTCCTACTCTTCAGATTACACAGGTATAGGCGGATCGCCGAATCGATATTCGGACGTAGCGATGAACTCTCACATAGTACGATGTGGTATGGTCAGCATGAAGGAGGAGGGCTTTGCCAGCTTCATGTTCTTGAGAAAATGGCTGGTCCTCAAGGAGTCTGTATTGTCTATCCATAAAACGGAGGTGCGTCGGATTTGCCTTCGATTGGTGCTTTGGGCTCGGCCGATTGATCATACATTACACAGTCCGCACCAGCGCAGAGCATGATCGCGTTGAACGATATCACCAACATCGAACGAGTTGAATTGAAACCTTACTGTCTGTTGTTGGAAACCAAAGATAAAAGATACAACATCGCACTCAAAAACGACGAAGAGCTCTATGGTTGGCAGGACGACATCTACTCTCGTAGTCAGTTGGCTGGTGTTGGCAACCCGACGAACTTTGTGCACAAAGTGCACGTTGGGTTTGATCCCATCTCTGGAGCCTTCACGGTGCGTTTACATCTCCCTCGCATTCGAGTTTTACATTCTAATCCTCTCTTTTTTTTCTTATCCGCAGGGCATGCCCGATCAATGGAGCAAGTTGCTCACGAAATCTGCCATCACTCGGGAAGACTACGCAAAGGACCCGCAAGCCGTGCTTGACGTCCTCGAGTTCTACACCGATCACCAGAAACGCGAATTAGAAGACGCTGGCATGGGAATGGGCATGCCCCCAGTTTCACGGTCCATCTCAGCTACCTCTGGGGGTTCCTCGCTCGCTCCATACTCCGTAGATGGTACCCCTCCTCCGCGGTTCAATGCCGGCACTGGTCTGGGTGGTACGACCATCGGAAAACTACCATCTCCACTTGATCGGCCAGCAGGACCGAGAGGGCGCCAGGATAGCGCGCCTGCTGATTCGTCCTCTCCAAACGGTCTTTCCTCCACCGCACTCGCGGCTGCCCGCGCTGCCGAGCTCGTCGGCAGCTCGCATACCCAGCATGCACATACCATCTCATCCGGTCAAGGCAATCGTCCACCGATCCCGCAGATGATCCAGACGTCGGCGTCGCTTCAGCCGAGTAGGCCTGCTCCGCCTCGTCCGTTGTTGACTCCCACCCGGCCTGCACCTCCTGCTCCGAAGCCGCCTGTACCTGATCATACGCCATCGACGGCAAATTTGCGTGCGAGGGCGCAGGCGCGTGGTGATCAGGGGATATCGAAGCCTTCTTTGGACAAGGTGTCGTCTACGGATGGGCTCGGCCAGAAGGAACAGGAACAACGTGAGCAGCGGAGGAGAGAGGAGCGCGAGAGGGAGAGAGAACGAGAAAGAGAAAGAGAACGGGAGAAGGAGCGAGAGCGAGAGCGGGAACGGGAACGGGAACGAGAGAGGGAGAGGGAGAGGCAACAAGCCAAGGAAGATACCGAGCGCGCTCTCGGTCTTCCCACCAAACCGCTGCCTGTTCCTGTTCCTGTCGGTGCACCACCCCCTGTGAAGCCGTTACAACCGGCGAAGAAGAAGGAGTTGCCTGCTCCTGATCTCACGGTTACTGCACCGGAGGGCGAGGATTCGGGTGTTGCTGAGGCGGCTAAGAAGCTTGAGAAGCCGAAAGAGAAGGAGAAGCGGATCAGTACGATGACGGAGGCTCAGATCATGGATAAACTCCGGTCAGTGGTGTCCGACGATGATCCGAAGACGCTATACAGCAAAATTAGGAAGGTCGGCCAGGGGTGAGTTGGCACAATCGTTTCAGTAATTGGTGTTCGTTGATCTGGGGCGATGCAGTGCATCTGGTCACGTTTACGTCGCGAAGACACTGGCCACGAACAAGAAAGTGGCCATCAAAGAGATGGATCTTTCGCACCAACCACGAAAAGAACTCATCGTGAATGAAATTCTCGTCATGAAGGAATCTCAACACCCCAATATTGTCAACTTCCTAGAGTCGTATCTCGTCAAAAATACGGAGCTTTGGGTCGTCATGGAGTATATGGAGGGAGGTGCGCTTACGGATATCATAGAGAACAACACGTTAGAGGAGGATCAAATTTCAAGTATATCTTTCGAGGTGAGATTTCTTGTTGGTTTCAGGTCTTTGGGTCTCTTGGTCTAATCTCCCCCAATCCAGACTTGCAAGGGCTTGTGTCACTTGCACAACCAATCGATCATTCACCGTGATATCAAGTCAGACAACGTGCTACTGGACGCGGAGGGGCGGGTCAAGATCAGTGCGTAGTGTTCGCCAATTACCGGTCGCTCTTTACTGACATATCCATATTTTCGCAGCCGATTTCGGTTTCTGTGCCAAACTCACTGACCAGAAGTCGAAGCGTGCGACCATGGTGGGTACGCCATACTGGATGGCTCCCGAGGTCGTCAAGCAGAAGGAGTATGGTGCCAAAGTCGATGTTTGGTCGCTCGGTATCATGGCGATCGAAATGATTGAGAACGAGCCACCATATTTGGACGAAGAACCTTTGAAGGCGCTTTACTTGATCGCTACCAACGGTACACCGACGCTGAAGAAGCCCGAGGCGTTGAGCAAGGAGCTCAAGAGCTTCCTTAGCGTCTGTCTCTGCGTCGATGTCCGGAGTCGAGCGAACTCGAGCGAGTTGTTGCAGGTCAGTGATACCCCCGAGCCTTTTTCTACGATAGGATGGCTGATCAATCTCCCTTAGCATGATTTTATGAAGAAGGCATGTGCGCCGTCCGGCCTGGCCCCTCTGCTGCGGTTCAAGAAGAAACAACAAACGTCAGGATCATGAGTTCGTTCGTTAAACTAGCCCGTTCGACCGCTCTTTCTCTTCTTTTTGCATATATAACCCTTTCTCCTTTCTGCCATGCTTGACGGGTTGTGACGCCGCCGAGCACCTTACCCTTTTATCTTACCCCTTGCCCACCCTTCACCACCTGACGATCTATGTACTACCTTATGCTGGCCTTCAGTGTGTTGAATCCCTTTCTACTTTGTGCATAGTGGTAATTTGTCAAGTACCAAGCTTCTGTTGTAATTCTGGAAACTTTGTCTTAGAGAAAAAGTTGGTTCAATTGATCGAATCCTGGGCAGCTGACCGCGGCAGAGACCTAGATCCCCTATCAAAAGGGGTCATGCTTCCCTTCCCTTTCGATCCTCCAGAGTCCTCCAGCCGCGCCAAATGATGGCGGCCTTTAAATTAACCAGGCTTCCGCCCATTCGATGGTTCGTCAAGGAACGGTCGGAAACGAAAGGTGAGTTTACTTCAAAGCTATCCACTGGCGAGTGAACTAATTTTTATCTCCTGCTGCAGCCCTTACAAAAAGTGATGTAGCCAGGTACCTACACACCATTGGCAGTGCATAAAGTCTTCCTCACATACAGTCCAGGAACGAATGTGTCGTTTGTCGTGACGAATTCAAGTCCAAATACCGTCTCAGGGCGCCCTGCGGGCATCTCATCTGCCATGATTGCCTAAATCGAATGGCAGAAGCTGCCATTCGCAACACGGGACTCGTCCCTCTGCAATGCTGCCAGAAGGAGCTCTCATGGATAAAAGTCTTCGCCCTCTTGCCTCGCTCTGAAACGCGAAGAAAATTGAACGAGAAATATCGAGAGGCAGCCATTCCCCCTGGCAAGCGCATCTATTGTGCCAATGGGGCATGCGCCACATTCATTGGCGAGTCGATGACGCGGGGCTACATCAAGTGTAACCTCTGTTCCACCGAAGTGTGCGTGGGGTGTAAAAGGAGAGCACACCCGGGACAAGTCTGCCTGCCAGAGTATGAGAATGTGCAGTTTCTTGAGCTCGTCAAGGAGAAACGTTGGCAACCGTGTCCTCGGTGCAGTGCGATGGTGGAGCGAACTTTCACTGGCTGTAACATCGTGCATTGTTTGTGCAGGGGTTATTTCTGTTACGTTTGTGGGCGACCGCTGGATGGCTATGGCATCTGCAACCACTGCCAGTGCCAGCGTTAACATCTTGGTGGACTCGGATAGTTTCTTTTTGACTATTTCTCCCTTTCATCATGACAATGCATGTACTAGGATGAAGTCCAGTTTTTTTTATCCGCTCTTGGACTTGGCTTCCGTTGTGATCCTGGAATTTTATTAGAACTTATAAGGTTCAGGCATTTTGGTCTAGGCTCCTATCGCATTGGATGGTTCTAGACCCCTGTTTTCTCCAAACCAATTTACATATAGGGGTGCGTTGCGCTTCGCTTTTGAGCGTCGAACGATGAGGCTCATCCTGACCAGAATCCTGCCAATACGGTGGTTCATCAAGGAGAAGTCCAACACGACAGGTGAGTTCGCTTCCAGGTTACTCCGAGTGAATCAGCTTTACATCTTCCTGCTATTACAGAAAGTCGTACAACAACCAGGTACCAACATACTTCTGACAGTGCATAATGTCTCCCTCACCCAGTTCAGGGTCGAATGTGTCGTTTGTCGTGACGAATTCAAGTTCCGGGTCAAGTCCAGGACGGGTCTCAATGCGCCCTGCGGGCATTCCATCTGCCGTCCTTGCGTAACTAGGATGGCAGAAGTTGCCGTTCGCAATGCGGGACTCGTTCCTCTGCAGTGCTGCCAGAAGGAGCTTTCAAAAGAGGTTCTCTTCGGCATCTTAACGTCCTCGGACACCCGAACAAAACTGGACGTGAAATATCAAGAAGCAGCTACGCCTCCTGGAAAACGCATCTACTGCGCGAATATGAGATGCTCCATGTTCATCGGAGATTCAACGAACCACGTGTACATCAAGTGCAAACTCTGTTCCACTGAAGTGTGCGCGAGGTGCAAGTCTCGAGCTCACCCAGGAAAAGTCTGTTTGGAACTGCAAGGGCATGAGAGTGTTGAGTTTCGTGCAATCGTCCAGAAGAATGGTTGGCAGACGTGCCCCGGGTGTAGTGCGATCGTGGAGCGAGTCGATGGATGTGACACTGTGTATTGTTTGTGCAGGGGGTATTTCTGCTATGCGTGTGGGCGACCGCTCGAAGGTCACTACCTGTGTTCTCATCGTGGTTGACGTTTCACGTTACGATGGATATTTGTTCCCCACTTCATTTGGTGATTCTTGGGATTGATTCGTTGAATACCACTACTTTCACTGTGATCTTGGAATCTTTCTATGACAGAATACTGTGCGATTTGATGAGTGTTGGCTCACGCATACGCCTTTCCTGTCTTCTCTCCCTGCGAGTAAAGCCAAAGGATTGAAACGATGGGCGACGTCAACTAAGAGTCGGCGGCATTGGTGGCTCCCAACTTTGGAGATGAAGGTTCGGTTGAAAAGTGAGTTGGTTTATTTTCGATAATGACGAGAACTTACATGACGTCGAATATGTTGTCTGTCGTGACATCTCCAAGGTCTGGGACGTCTAGATGAAAGCGTCGCTGCAGACTCACGAGGCAACGACTTCACCTCGTACGCACATCTGCTGTCTCAACGGGGGATATTCCGAAGACGCTTGGGACGGTGCACTACCGTCGGATTCGAAAAGGTTTGTCCTGTGGCACTCAAGGTCTCCATGAGGTGCGGGAGGCGAACATACCCAATTAAAAAAGCTCATTACAGTTATATTTGCGGGGCGACCGCCAGAATGGGCCTCTTGACGAGACCATAGATGTTCTAGATACTCACGTACTATGCTTTTTCGTTTCCCCTCTTCGTATCTATAACATTTGGATTAGTGGGACAACTACTTACCTGTGGGGACCCTTCTCAAAACGCAATCCCACCAACGTGGTGGCGTGCAAAAGAGCCCAAAAATTGAAATGAGTACGGCGTGCAAAAGAGCCCAAAAATTGAAATGAGTACGATTGAAACGCGCCCGGCATATGCCGACAACTGAGCAAGGTTCGCTGTCGCCGACGATGAACACACAAGACAAACTGCTTGTCCCACTTCATGTATCTTACATTCAGTCGCTAGGAAACGTGAGCGCACCGTACAAACCGTGCTGGATAATACTTATCATCGACTAGAGCAAAGATGAGCTCGCATATCATCTCACCGCACATCTGCGTATGAATGCCATTTATTGGGGACTCACTGCGCTCTGCATCATGGACCATAAGGACGCGCTCGATCGAGAAGAAATGATCGACTATGTCATGAGCTGTTGGGACGACGAGGCAGGTTTGTTCTCTCGCTCTTCTCATCCGCTGCGTTTGATATATCTTGCATGCCACTAAACTCCAGGCGGCTTCGGGGCACACCCAGACCATGACGCCCACATCCTATCCACGTTGAGCGCGATTCAAATCCTAGTCACTCAAGACGCACTTGACAGGCTTGACATCGATCGTGTCGTCAAATGTATGTCACTGAGGCATATTATATGCAGTACCTGATTCCAGGATGCCCGCAGTCATCGCTTCCCTTCAACAACCCTCAGGGGTGTTTGCGGGAGACTCTTTCGGTGAAATAGACACAAGGTTTCTATACATCGCTGTCAATGCCCTTTCCCTCCTGGGACGTCTATTCGCAATCGACATCGAGAAAGCCGTGGACTACATCAGGGAGTGTCGAAATTTTGACGGTGGATACGGAGCTACTGCTGGTACAGAAAGCCATTCTGCGCAAGGTATGAATATAACTTCACTGGGATGCACACGCGAGCTCAACTTCATTTCCAGTTTTCGTCTGTGTGGCCGCTCTCGCAATTCTCGATAGATTAGATGAAGTCGATCGCGACATGCTGTGCTGGTGGCTGTCAGAGAGGCAGCTTCCCAGTGGTGGACTGAATGGGCGCCCAGAAAAATTGGAAGATGTAAGATCTGCGACACTCTTCTGATGTTGTTGTGTTATTGACTGCTGTCCAGGTCTGTTATTCGTTCTGGGTACTCTCATCGTTGTCTATCCTCAACAGGATTACTTGGATTGACAGCGAGAGGCTTATCTCTTTTATCCTCTCTGCACAAGACCCAGAGACTGGTGGGATCGCAGACCGCCACGGCGACATGGTAGATGTCTTTCATACCCACTTCGGGATTGCAGGTATGTTTAACTTGACTGTTTGAACTTGCTGCGTTGTATAATTATGAATTACAGGTTTGTCTCTATTGGGATATCCGGGTCTGGTGGATTTAGATCCGGTGTATTGCATGCCCGTGAACATCATCGAGGCAATGGGACTCAGAAAAGGGTGGAAGGGACTACCACGAAGATCGACATGATGTTATTTTGTAATTCTAGGCTGCTACGAATCGAACGACCAACCTGGGAAAGTGCGAGACTTTTCAAAAATGGTCACCTCCCGTCGCGGTTGGGGTGCAGTGTTCCTCGGCAAACGTGATGGCAGCTCAGTGAAACTCGTGTTACTTCTTGAATGGTCCGGCGGCTAGCTCGTCGGTCTCCCTAACCCCGGGTACAGCTTCGGGCCGGGGACAGAACACATGACAACTTACAAATTGTTCCTGACACCAGGTTGCAATGTGCACAGACTCATTCCCGTGCCCGTCACCTCGAAACCGCTCTGGGCCAGCAACTTGAAGTGCCAACTACTGAAGCTGTGGTTCTAATGTTGCTGTTCGAATGTTCAAGTAAGCCCCGTGCTCCATGCTATGGTTCACCTTTTCAAGGGACTTCCCCACCTGCAGCTCCTGAGCGTGGTACTGCGGAGAAACGGCTGTCCATCATACCGAATGGAGTCTATATGACGATTCTCGATCACCTTTCCCCACCCTCGAACACGGCCAGCTCCTTTGAACGCGAAGTCTTGGAAAATCTTTCCCTCACCTGTAGACTATTCGCCAATATCTGCCTCCCGCGAATATTCCAAAATATCTTCATCGACGTTGCCACCTCCGCCCACGATCATGTTGCTTGCGGAGTGCTGTGCAAACCAAGATTTTTGGAACAAATCACCGAGAAGCTACCCCTGGCACTACTGCTTGCTCAGAGTGTCAAAGTCCTTTATTTTCGTAGTTTGACAGTTCGTGACCGGCAGCCTCTGCAATCACACTACATCGCTGCAATGCCTTACATGAAGAACCTTTGCCAACTCACCTTCAACCACTGCTACGTATATGCCCACCACTGGGATGCCATCATCGGTCTCGAGCATCTCGACGACCTAAGCCTCGGGGGTTGCCAGTTCGGGGGAGAGCTAGAGCCGAACAGAACTGCAAAGATCAAAGTCGGTCATCTCTCCTTGCTCAAATGCATGTCACCCTGCCATCACGTTGCGGTCATAGACCCCCAGCATTTGCACACTCTGGTGATAGACGGAATGCCCGAGGCAGAAGTCGAGTTGCTCCCCAAAACCACACTCACGAATCTCCGCATCGTTGGTTTGAGCGACAGTGACCTCCATCAAGCGAAGAGATTCTTCTGTAACATGTCTCGTCTCGAGGTGTTACAGTTTCCTATCCAGATGGTCCCTGCGCTCGCAGAGTTGTTCTCGCATCCCATATGGAAGGAGATGCCTGTCCTTCGCTCCCTCACCTTTGATGTCGGTCGGTGGGAGGAAGTCATAGAACCTTTGATGGTGCGTATTTGTATCGTCGTCACACCAAATCTTAACGGATTCCACAGGTCGCCCAGTTGATTTATCATGGGATTCGCGCTCATCGAGGCTTAACGATCGTTCGTATCTTTCATTCGCGTTATTTGTTGTACGGCACGGCACGAAGCATTGCAGCACATCTTCGAGATTTATTGCAAGATTCAGGTAAAGAAATGCCTGGACTGGGTTTTGTGGGGTTCACCGAGACAGGATTGCGTCGAGTGGATGGCACGTGGAGAATCTCCGAAAGGCAAGGGGGCAGCTTTTATAAGTATTGAATTCGAGCCTCGTTTGTACACACCGGCATTGAGAACCAGCACTACGAACAACTCCCAGTCTGCCACCATTGTGTTACTGTCAGCATTCCACAACCTCACTGGCTGAGTAGTACCTCGCAGTCCAGCAGCACCGCTGGCGACACTGCAAATCTACTTTCGGGAGGCAGCCTGAGCGCTCTGGGTTCGCTGTCGTTATCTGACATTGCGGCAATGACCGGGACTTCCTCTGCGACCACGATGACCCCGGCATCCAGAAGCCAACTGCTATCTAATCATGAATCTGATCCCTATGATGTCTACGTTACTGATGTCGATCATATCTTGCGCCCTTTCTCACCCAATCTGGGCTCCGACTGGGCTCCGTTCCACAGGTCAACTCAGAGTCTGCCCCGGTCGCAAATTAGCGGGGTGAATCCTTGGATTAGACGACGACGATGATTTCTATACATGAAGGAATCGGGTTCGTTGCTCAGGGAGGAAGAGTTCTTTGAAGTATGATATATACTACTGGTCCAAGTCCTGAGTTCGAGGTGTGAGTGCGCGCGCGGGTGCATTTGGACCACCATAGTACACAGACTCATTCCCGTGCCCGTGGTTCTAATCATGATGTTGCTGTTCGAATGTTCAAGTAAGCCCCGTGCTCCATGCTATCGTTCACTTTTTCAAGGGACTTCCCCGCCTGCAGCTCCCGAACGTGGTACTGCGGAGAAACAGCTGTCCATCGTGCCGAGTGAAGTCTATATGATGATTTTCGATCACCTTTCCCCACCCTCGAACAGGGCCTGCTCCCCCGATGAACGCGAAGCCTTGGAAAATCTTTCCCTCACCTGTAGACTATTCGCCAATATCTGCCTCCCGCGAATATTTCAACATATCTTCCTATTCGGTGGGATCATCCCCTCCACTCACGATCATGTTGCTTGCGGAGTGCTATGCAAATCAAGATTCTGGGAACAAATCACCGAGAAACTACCCCTGGCAATACTGCTCGCTCAGAGTGTCAAAGACCTTGTTTTCTATGATTGGACATCTCATCGCCTGCTGGCCATACAATCACACTACATCACTGCAATGTCTTACATGAAGAACCTTCGCAAACTCACCTTCAGCCACTGCAACGTATACGCCCACTACTGGGATGCCATCATCGCTCTCGAACATCTCGACGAACTACGCCTCGAGAATTGCGAGTTCATGGGAAAGCTAGAGCCCAACAGAACTGCAATGATCACAGTCGGTCATCTCTCCGTGCTCCAATGCATTCGACCCCGTTGTTTTGCTGTGGCCATAGACCCTCAGCGTTTGCACACTCTGACGATAGACAGAATGTCGGAGGAAGAAATCGAGTTGCTCCACAAAACCGCACTCACGAATCTCCGCATCGTTGGTTTGAGCGACAATAACCTCGGTCTCGCAAACAGATTCTTCTGTAACATGTCTCGTCTTGAGGTCTTGGAGTTCCCTATCCAGATCGTCCCTGCGCTCGCAGAGTTGTTCTCGCATCCCGTATGGAAGGAGATGCCTGTCCTTCGCTCCCTCACCTTTCGAGTTGGTCAGTGCGAAGAAGACATGGACCTTTTGATGGTGCGTGTTTGTATCGTCGTCGCACCAAATCTTAACGGATTCCACAGAGCGCCCAGTTGATTTATCATGGGATTCGCACTCATCAAGGCTTGACGATCGTTCATATCGTTCATTCGAGTTATTTGAGTTACGGCGCAGGACAAATCTTTGCAGCACATCTTCGAGATTTATTGCAAGATTCAGGTGAACAAATGCCTAGACTGGGTTTTGTGGGGTTCAACGAGACGGAATTGCGTCGAGTGGATGGCACGTGGAGAATCTTGGAACAGTACTAATAGGTTGCGATTTGGCAATGAACCAAGAATCGTGGTCTTATCGTAGCTGCACGTAAGAAAAACCAAAGCCCAGCCATATGCATATGTCGTACTATCAAAGAAAACGGAAACAAGTCTGAATCACATGGTTGACATACAAACGAGAGCCATGAGTTGCATAATCCGTGAGTACGAGGTGCAGATAAAAACGCGCGACAGAGTCAAGGTGAAGAGATAAAAAGTAAAAGCTGAGTAATAATGGATCCAGGATGAATAGCGAGTTACGTATGCGTGTTCTGCATAGAGTGCGTGGTGGACGAGCGTGAGTTTGCATAAGTCAAAAGAGCCGGCGAGCCATATCGTAAAATGTTGACAACTTTATAACCTATAACCATGATTCGAGAAAGAAAGTGTCGGATGCATAGATTCCCATGCAGGAGCGTTCAGAATCTCCCAGCAGCCAAGACACGGTAGAGCGTGTTGGCTTCTTCGAAACGAGAATTACGCACGGTGAAATGCGCCATTTCAGTGATATCTGCGTCGGAATGTGGATCGACGATGGAAAGTCTCAGGAGGGAGGAGTAGAAGCGACATAGCTGGCACGTGCAAAAGATGAGTGAGCCATGAAGACAGACGTACCCAGTTGCGTGATTGGCACTCACGTTCTGGACACCCTTTGCAAAGCGATCGTCACTGATGAGTCCCTCACGTTCTTCTCTCTCAGCATTGGTGAGCCACTTGATACTTTCATGGATGAACCTTCCGAGAGCCTCGACACGGACGATATCAGCAATGGTTGTTTTACCCCCTGTGACGGGGTCGATGACGATCGACGTATCCTGAAGCAGGCGGACGAGGAGATCAAAAGAGGGCAACGTTGGAGGAAGCTCCTTGAGGACATCTAGATACACGATCAGGCCTTGTGACTGAGGATTAGACGAGGAAGTCAGGAGGGCCAAGAAAAGTTGATAAGCTAGATTAGGATTATTAGCGACGATGGGTGGCAGGTCCATCGACGTGATCACGGGGGGCGACGTTAGGTTGGGTATCGAGGGGTTCAAAATCTGAAAAGCGGTGAGCCAAGATCTGTCTGATACTCTCGCGAAAATGGCGCACCCGTTGTTCCGACAGTGTGAGTACACGCTCACGAGCTGCTAGGAGTAGTTTCATGCCGTACACGATTCGTTCGTTCTTTTCATCTTCTTCAGGGGTCACTTTCGTCTCGACACTCTGCACCGGAGATGGAGACTGGGCTTTAGCCTGCACGGGCGTCTCGCGATTCCCCTGTTGGGGGCTGATGGCGGAGGTACCGCTGTAATCAATATAGCAAGATCTTCACCGAAGCAGGCAGATTTCTACTTACGGCTGGAGCGCGCTCGTTTCCGTAAAACTCTCTTCCTCCAAAAACAGATTTGATGCTCTAAGCTCAGGGAGAAGCGGAGACCGAGTCAGTGTGCTGGGTGAATAGGGACCAATCTATCAAATCGATCAGCTGTGAGACTGTTGACGAAAGAGAGGATATGCACATCGTTGCCGTCCCCTTTGAGAATCTTCCAAAGGACCCATACTAATTGTTCATTTTCACTAAAACCACCCTCTGCGGCAATCTTGCTAGCATAACTTCTCTCGTTTACGAACGTAGCATAGAGGGCAGACTTGAATGGGTTGAGGGAAATCGGGTAAGGAGCGTACATTGAATACAAGATGAAGGAAACGAGAATGCGTTGGGCGAGCTAAGAAGTCGCAAGGAGGTGACGTAGCGAAATATGTCAGAGTATGGAAGCCATAAATGGATGTGCACTAACTTGGACTGAAGGATTGAGAAGGGGCAACAACGCGTCAAGAGCCAGCTGAAATCGCGCGGTAGGCTGAACGAGCTGAGAGAAAGCTTGTGCAGCAGTGGAACAAGGAAGGGTATAAGCGCGGACTAGGAGATGTGCAACTGACGCCCGGACAGGGTCCCCTGAACTGATCTGACCCGGGAAAGTTGGAGATAAGATATTCGATGCTGTTGAAGACTTTGGGAAGAGTCTTGAGCCAGCCATGGCTGGTGTAACTGAGCTGACCCTGCTCGTTGTCGGTAACGGCGACGACGAGTTCATCCAGGTCATCGTCCATAACCAACTTATGCCACGTCCAAATTAACAACTCAATTGACCATCTGATGTTTGTCAGTGTTTACTAAATGTGGCACAAGTGGGTGGCTTACATAATCAGGCTATGCTACGAACCGATCGGGCATCATATCATGTGTCCTTGACCGCAGTCTTCTTCAGCCCCCCATGACTGCCATCCATAGCTTTCGTCCTAGGTCCACCGATAATTCCCCCACCAGTAAAGTGAGTTCAATGCAGCATCTGGAGCGCTATGACTGACATGCCTGACCAGGTTTATTTCATTGTTGCGGCGGTACTTGTCATATCATTCATAGGCATCAGGTAGGGCAGTGGTAGTTTTAAAAACTTGAATCTAATACTTTCGTGCAAAGGATCACTACCCTCCGGAGGCGCAATCAGGCCATTTCTCAATTCTTCCGGTTCGGCGTTGGTCCCTATGCAGCACAGCTCCCAAATGATACCAGCTACGGATCATCGTATCGGCCATATACTCTATCTCGATTAGCGCCTCTCCCAGCTGCTCTCCACCGTGATCGCAGAGTACGTGCTGTGGATACCGATGAACAAGGGCGTCGTCTCGGTCCCGCTGGCGAGGACTGGGACGGAAAGGACGTTCTTCCTGCATATGATGGTCACGATCGGCTACCGATGTACGTCGAGGCTCTGTCGCAGGCACCGCCTCATCAAGCCATGGACCAATCTGCGGGTGATCCCGCAGGGGAGCAGAGCAGAGCAGGCAATGTTCATGACAATAGCACAAGGAGCGAGAGCCAGCCGCATGTGAATGCGGATGATCTATCACGATTGCCTCCGGTATACCACTACTCTTCCAGTAGTTGACGACTTGATACGTTTCATTTTTTTCATGATGCTTCATCTATCACTTCTGCTTCGAGGAATGTTTAGGTACGTAGTCATTAATACCCCATTCCATCCACACTTTACGGACCTTTGTTTCCAACATTTCCTTATCTTATGTACACTGTGCTATTAGCAGCCCAGCTCTACTTTCGAGATACCTACAGAAAGAATGCGATTCTTCCTCTGCGGACCGTGTATTTGATATCTGGTGTAGAAGACGTGACGAGCGTCGCTGTGGAGATGCGGCGTGGCTCCCACAGGTTCTGGGATTGATGTCGTATTAATACCTAGTCTCCCCTAGGCAGACCCAAGAGTCGGGATGAAGACAGTCGTTCACCCTTGACTACCTACCTTTTGATGCCTTTGTCCTACCGAGCCCGGCGATTTGAGGTATCGTCGGAAGTTGGTCGGAAGCGCAGCAAGCTCCGACAGATCTTGCGAATGGGTTAAACATTCCGCCGGGAACCGAGTCGAGGAGGTGTAACCAGTGAGCCTGACGAGCCTCCTCTATCGCCGAACGTAGTTCGTGACGCCCTCCTCGGATTCATAGATCGATTCAGATATCAGAATACCTGGTATTTCGCGAGCCATTGGCCAATCCTCTTTGGAAAGACTTGGTACACTTGATGAAGATCGTAGGTGAGGGTTTTATCTGCCGATGACAACGTCGAAGGGCCAGCGGCATACGTTCAAGAACCTTTGTCACGCCCCGTCAGGAATCTGTGCGCGCGTCAATAGGGGAAGAGCAGAAGTAGGAGAATCTGCAAGTTAACAGCACCGACAGCGAGGATCAGCCCCCTGAGACTGGATGCTCCGGAATGATTATTTCCAACGTGCCATGACCCATCTAGCACTTGATCGCTTGATACACTGCATTATCAATAACTCTTCATGTAACTCTTCTCCGTGCAATACCCATCTGATTTATCGCGTGTGTTCGATAGCCCAATTCTGCCTCCATGATCAGACACACAGTGGGCGGATTTCCTTGCTTGTCTGATACGCTGGGGGCTATCGATGATTACGCAGGCACGTTACTTAGGGAAAAGAATGGGGAATGGATCATCGATTCGTGAATTTCTAGCTTTTACGCCGGCTTGGGAAAGCTCCGGTGCCCATTAGGGCGTGGGGCTTTCACGCCCATCGGTCTAGACCTCTCGCTATTGTGTTAAGAGAAGGTTCCCCCCTGGAATGCTACATCATGAAGATGTGAAGTAAAATTCCCTGCCACAACACCTCTCTCAATTTACGTCTTAGCGTGGAGTGAATCTGCAAGGACGGAACTCGTTGGAGGATTTCCAAGACAAAGGCGATTTAGTCAGATGGGCTTACTTATTATTTAGCTGATACCCATGATATCATGGACGTTTACGTTCATGAGATTATTTCTGCGATGAACAGGATGTGGTCCGAGGAGTGTCAAGTAAAATGTTAAAATAGCCTGTCTCGCCATAAACGGCAAGTGTAATGGTTGGCGTGGCTGTGCCAGCATGCGACTTATTCCCGACCTAATTGTTGTGTTGGTCAGATCAGTCCATATCAACGTGGCGAACACAAAAAGCTTGAAGAAGCACACAGTCAGCTCACAGTCTTCAATGGATTGCTCGTACCTGCCCCGTTACTTCTCCGCTGGCACGTTCCTAGGTTAACGGTCCTCAGTATTTTTAGCCGAAACATCTAATTGTCTAGGTGCGACGTGGGTAGACTTTCCTCCATGACAATGTTCCGTGCGCGCATGCGCACTCACAGTCAAAGTGGTTCGAGACCGTGCATCCGGTCCTGGGCCTTATTCGTCAGGAACTGCTCCGGGATCCAGGTGACGTCCACTGCTCTCTTTGGGAATTACTCTTTTTGTTCTCACATATGGGTACATATATACCAAATGGCAACCAGGAAGCCTGCATCCTTCGTCGGTATGGTACGTGGTGGAATTGCCCGGAATGAGCTGACCTACACAATAAGCAGAGCCACCTGACAGGCCCCATCCTCCGGGATACTGTACCCGCGCCGACGCATCATGAAGATGGAAGATCGTGGAAGGGCTATTGTGAGTACCTCATTCCCTGTCGATTGTCTTCTATGGCCGCCATCAGGCTGGAAAAAAAATGTATATATACTGTGTCGATGACACGGACTCCCAATCATCAAGTCCACTTAGGTCGTCTTCGGTTCTTACGCTTTCGTGAAGTCCTTCTGCGATACACCACTCTTACTACACAAAACAATGGACTCCTTCTCCACTATTGCTTTTGCCTCGACCTCTCCCTCCACCGAGACTGAGGTACCACAAGTGCCAGCTGACGAGCAGCAATCGAGTGGTTTTTCCTATTGTGTCATTGCATGAATGACGAATTGTAAGCTCCCTCCTCCCGTCGTTCAAGTTTCGACTGCTAAACTACAGCTTTCAGAACCATACCTTCGTCCTTCACAGTGTACCGCAAACGACTTTCATCTACTCACCATCTACATCATATCTTGCACCTTCTTCATCCGCGCTCGCACTTGTATCGGCACACATCCATCCATCTGCCAGTGATTGACCTTGCTTAATTCGATTCAATTTCGTTCGTACGTGCTCCAGGAGTACTTATTATTTTGTTGCAAAGACGGACGTTGGTAATTATTTGGGGTTGTAATTTATTGGGTTGGTAATCGGGGCCAGGACTCGAGGGACGGCGGCGGTTCATCAGGAGGCTGCTACTGAGAAGAGACTGGTTATCATTGTGCCATAGCGGTTATAAAACCACCTTATAAACCATTGTATAGACAACCACAGCACGCACTCTCCTTCCTAGTATCTGCGATAACTTTCCACCCCTTTTCCTTATATCTGGTTGTTATCTTTGTCTGGGCGCTGGGGCTTATCCGATTCAAATACGATTTTCTATTCTTGTGACTTGCAGTGGAACAACTCGGACCTGAGATTAGTTGAACTGATTCACGAACCCACTTGAAGGATATTCTGACCTATTCTGACATACTTGGCCTCCACTAACAGTAACTTGAGGTGCGATGCCAGGCGATGACCTTTCTCCCGCGCTTGCCACGTCAAGGCTACGGCTCAGTGGATCTCACCATGATAATCAGCAACCTGATGTCAATGGCACAGGCAGGCCCAAGTTCGTGACCCTTCCGATAGAGACTATACTGCGCATTCTGTTATACGTGGACCCTCGGGATCTTATCCGTTTACGAGCAGTGAGTATAATTGACCTCCTACAACAATTGAAGCCTTTCTTCACTGAGGACGATATTCCTGTAACCAGGTTTGCAATCGGCTCCACGACATCATCGATGACCCCTCCATTTGGAGAGAAGCGTATGCCAGCTCTCATCTGCCTCTTCCGCCCGGACCATTTCCATGGCAGTCGAACCGAACTATCCAGCGCGCTATAGTCGAATCGGATCGATTAGGGACATCCTGGACCTCCCAACCACTTACTCTCATCTCGAAAACCACATTTGATTTCGACTCGGTTATCACGGGACCGAACTTGAAGACTCAACTTGAAGACAAAGATCGTTTCGTTTGGATACGTGGAAGATGGCTCCTCCTGAGCAGGCAGATGAAGCAAGTCGTATGTCGTGACGTTGAAACGAAGTCTGAACAGATTTTGTGGGAGGGAGACGTATTCTCGCAATGTGCGGCTTGTTCAGTCATAGGGGATCGAGGACACTTGATTTACGTCGCAATGCGCATGGGCCCTCTGTGCCGTCTTGCAGATCCAGTGCAAGTGTCTTCACTGCAGAACATCTCGCACGACCTCTCACATGCTTTTCGCACAGGAAACTTGTCGAATTCGCTGTAGACGATGACACTGGCCGGTTGACTAGTCCAGTCACCTACGACGTACCTACACCTACCTTGCGATCAGAGATGTTCGATCCCCAACTTCGACTTGCGAGTGCTCATTCGCCGCTCGTGGAGATATTCCTCAACCCATCCCAGACCCCCAAGAGGACGCTGGTGTTCGACTCGCGGACTCGTCGTTTCTACAAGTATCCGCCCTTCAGATCGAAATTGGTGCGTCGCGATGAGAGGTTTGAGACTGAGGCGCTCGATGTTCATCGTCATCGTAATTCAGGACGATATTGTGAACTATCCGGGAGCGTGGCTACCCCATCTCATTGAGACTTATCCGACGGCCACACATATCCTCGTCCTCTCTCGTTCGTGGCTCACCCATGGCGACTCCCCCGGGATGGTGGAAGTCCTACAGACGTTCGCCGTCCCAGACGATGTGGATGCTGCTCCGGACATATTTGGTGTCAGAGAGCTCCGTCTCACCCACGAATATCTCACGCGGGACAGGGCCCAGATGTCCATGGAAATCACCCTCATCCGGAACTCCGTCGTTGATCCGGGGGAGAAAACGACGACGCTGAGATACTTGCACACTTTTGATTCACTGGAGGAGTCTACGGTCCGGTTCGTCTGCACGGACTATATCCTGCACGACACACCTACAACGGACGTTGGTCCGATCCTCGTCGAGTCGCACGAGGTTTTTAGGTTGAATGGTGCATGGCATGGCAATTTCATAGAGGCCTCTGATGAGGGACGTGTCAGGGGTCTGACCACGATGTTACCTGGATTTGTCGGTTCTGACCCTCTGCCGGACGTCGTTCACAAGTACGAGATGGATGCCAGTGGAGAAAGATGTATCGTGGTTATCAGCGATCCTTCCCCACAGGTGCTCGGCCTCGACATCTCTACTCCATCATACGAGTATTCGTTTGATGGTTTCCGAGGGAAGCTTTGGTTCACGAGGGGGGATACTGGTGAACAAGACTTTGCAGGAGAGAACGATGATGTACTTGCTTACGTCGTTGACTTCAAATAGGTAAATAAATATCTTGGTGCAAAGATCATAGAGTGCTGCATAAACTACTGGGGTCTGCAAATCATCAACGTACATGGTGAATGAGGCATAGTCCGTGAATCGGGGTATCATTGCGAAACGTTAAAGAAATGGGTTCCTGCTCCATCTCCATCTCCATGCTCCTAGACTGGTTCTGGCAACATGGTATACGACCAGCCGACCATGCTTAAAAACCATATCGGTTTTCCACCTCTGAACCCCGACAACTTCTCATATTCTGCACCCGATCTACGGGCTGATAATCGATTAATTGATTGATGTAATCTAGAGGTATGTCAATGGGAATGCGACTGTGAGAAAAGAAATGCGAACATCGTAAGCGGATGAAAGGAATATCTTTCCAGGCGGCTCATTCGCAGCGGAAAGCTACTGCAAATGGTAAATACACCGGCGATGCGGCACGTGTACAGGACATACAGTTACAATAGATGGTCCTATCAAGGTCAGGATATCGATTTATACTCGGATGGTAAGGACTCACATTATTAACAGGTCCCTTGGGAGCTTTCCAGATATAATTTCCACAAGCAAGGAACTCGCCATTGGGAGAGTAGGCGACACAGTACATCGAGCGAGGAAAACTGTATCGTGCGATCTCCCGAGCGGTCTCCAGGTCCCATACGTAGACTGTATCACCACGAACATTCGCTAGGAAACTTCCGCAGGGAGATATTGATATGCAGATGTAAGGCCACTGGTTGGACGGAATCCCACCGACAGCACGATCACGCCAATAGCGAATCTGAGCGCCAGTGGTTGCGTCGTACATGGTCAGTTGACCATTGGCGAGGTTGTTCGCGACGACGTGAAGCCCATCGTTGGTCCACTCCAGTGAGTGTGCACGATGCTTGATCTCGAGTGATGGGCGACCGGAAGCCAGATCCCATATTTGTATGCATTGGCCACATGCTGCGAGGCGCGTGTCGTCTGGCGAAAAGCGGGTGCATCTTGTATTTCCTTTCCGAGGCTCGAGAACGCTAACCGAACTCCCATCAGCGACATTCCTGACTTCCACACTGTCAGACATGTATTCCCGCTCGAATGCATAAGCGAGCAGCCGCGTGTCACTGCTGAAGTGGACGACACAGCAGCAACGACTGATCGCAGGTTTGTCGAATGTGTGTTCGACGCGGCGTGTGTTGGCGTCCCAGAGTAAGACCTGTCCTCCGTCTCTATACGTGCCTCCGGTAGCAAACTTCTTTCCGTCCGTCGAGACTGCAACGGTGGTAAAGTTGGTGAAGAAGCCGCCCCGGATGGCCTCGCCCTCTCTCGTTCTTTCCTTTACATTCCAAATCTGCAACCCCGACCCGACGATTGCGATTAACTTGGACCCGTCTGGCCAGAACGCCAAGCATGGGATGGTTGCCTGTTGCTCCTGGATGATGGACTCGGGTTGGTCCATGTTTGAGGTGGGATGGGCGGGGACGGGTTGAGAGGGTGTGGTGATCACTTGTAGCGGTGAGGCAAGGGCAAGATGCATATCAGGACGATGGGTTGTGGATACAAGTCTGATTGGATTGGAGTTTATTCAAGGAAGGTGCACTGCCACTCACCACCGTCAAATCACGCCGAGCCGGCGGGCCCCGTTGGACCTACAACCATGTCGAATTCAATCATTGGGCGTGTGAGTCAGAGAAGGAGAAATCGGAGGATACAAGTCACTTAGTACTGACTTCCAATCGCTCTCCTTCCTTTTTTCGCTTTTTATATCGCGGGCCTTTGAGCGGCCTTGGCGGTCCGACGGATTCTTGGAAGGTACGCGTGCCCCAGTCAATCACGAAGATGAAGGCCTACGGAGGTGCACCACGCTACTACGTCTCGAGGCCTCGAGCACGACCCCTACGAGAACCCCAAGATACTTTTGATCTGTTAGGCCCTCACAGGATTATAAACTGAACCCATCTTCTCATACGTTTCAGCCTTCTGAGACTCGGAGGCAGCGTATCATACATATGGCCGAGCCAATCAATGCCCATGTACCATTGCACACGTTCTCGAGCCCCTTGCGGTGTCAGGCACTTTCAGAATTCTCGCCATGTGTTCATTTATATGAACTTGATGGTACGCATGGGTCAATTGCTTCTGACGCTAATGTCCCAGTTCAAAGATAGACTGGCTGAAGGCACAATGTCGCGTCTCAGCGCTCAACCGGCATGCAGAGGTTTGCTACCATCCAGGCAGCCTGAGGCCACCGGCTTACTTCCTTGCTGAACGGGTTGGACGTTATACTGAACGTTGAACGTTGAACAATAAGGTCGATTAAAGTGCGATCTCCAAATAGGCGGTAGCTCCGACACCTTCCTTCATGCTTTCTGATCCTTTGTGATGTCGTCAGATTGCGAGCCGCGATTCTCCTCTAGGTATCTAAATGCTTCCGTGAAATCACCTATAGCAATAAACGATCAATTTGACAGGCTCTGGATGCGCATGCACGCACCTCTGCCTTATCCTCCTGCATCATTTCCTTATCAATCGACCCAGTTCCTTCAAATATCTTGGTGCAATCAACACGGCTGTCGATGCAGCCCTGGGCGACGCTGGAAGATTCTTCCCCATGCTCGTCTTCCAGTTCTTTATTCCATCGCTATCATTGAATTCAGCGCACACCCGACAGCAGATCTCCTTTCAGCTTTCGCAGCCGTCTGACTCACAAGAGACTTGTCTACATAGCCAACTGAGTTGGCCCTAAGTTCACTCACCCTGCTGAGTGCTCACCTCAAAGTGGTACCTCTGCTATCAGCATCTCCCCACTTTCCTGTCTTTCACTCGACCTGTTCCATCTATTGACAGATTTCGTGAACATTTGGTCAGGATCAACATCGAATGGAGTATGGACTTCCGACTGGTATAGACTTGAGCAAGCACGAGTTTTTGAACGCGACGCGACAGGACGCGACGCGGCTGCTCCGAGTATGACAGGTTGATTTGTTTGAGTTTGTGATTTGGCTTTGCTCAACTTCAAAATTTAATCAAACAGCGCCACAATTAGGGTTCGTCACGGGTGACACCGCGGGTCTACCAACAGACACCGTACCCGTACCCGCCAATACCGTACCCGCACGGGTACGGGTTCTACACCGACCCGTCACACCCGCGGTGTTCGATCTGTGCTAGCAATGCCAAACCACACCGAGCTCGTTGATGCAGCTGTAACAATGATACAGGCTAGAAATCAAGCAAATGAATACATGGTATTTATTCAGAAGCACATTTTCGTTTCTGTGTACCACGACGAAGGACAGTCACCAGTTCATTCAGAGATACAAGGTCATTCCGAATCCATGAACCAAGACAAAGTAAAGCTCGTGTTGATTGGCCTGATAACCTGTTGCGTGTAAAATGGAGGAGTTGTCGACCTTGTGAAAATACCCGCTCGACTGGAGTTGAAGTTGCTGTTTAACCATGTCATCGACAAGCTACCGTGACTCAGAAGTGTGTAAACTGATCTGGGGCACTAAGATAGTCTAATGCCATGCGAGAGAGGGATGGGTAAGTTGACTTGTGGTTTGTCAGGAACCGGCGCCGACTGAGAGGGTTTTGCCTTTTTGACGGCCCGGGGCGGGATGACAAGGGTCAGCTTTCCAGAATGATCCTTATCACAAGGGTGGGGACAAGGCAACAAGTAGTAGGAAGTGGTGCAGACGATGGGCAAGTTGATTGGTAGCAGGTGAAAAGATGACAATACTGTTGACCATCGTTGCCTCAGGCGTCCGCGCCCTCTTTATACCGAGGGCAAGAAGATTCTTATCATCGTTTCGTGTTCGGTGCAGTGAGTGGCCGATGGATTTGTTCGTTTGCTTTGCAACTGATTCACAGATTCTACCAGCGTGAATCAGCAACTCGAGCGGATGCGAAACAAGAAATAGTAATTATCGTTTTCATATTGAAGAGGATGCAACTTATTTTGTCTTCTACTCGTATTTCGATTCACGACGCCGGAAGGCTCGGGGGATGAGAAGGCTACTTACTTTGATTTACAACACGATAAGCTTAAGGTCCACTGGTGAGATAAGGAACACCGTACACCGCGGGTACGGTGCTCGGTATTGGCACAAGAGTTAACCTTCCCTACCGTACCCGAACCCGCCAGACCCGTACGCCAAAACCCGCGGTGTAACCCGTACCCGTGGCGAACCCTAGCCACAATTGCTTGGCGATACTAATTATTGGCGAAAAATTGAGGTACAGTAGCGACGTGCTGTACACTGAGTACTGAAGTGTTTTGCATATCCCCGCCCGCAGCGAGGTGAAGTCACAGACAATTTGGCAGCCAATGTATATATCTAACCTCAACCTCGCGGAATCGAGGCAAATGCTACCTCGACCTCATTTATAAGGGCCTGTTCGAGATGGGCAAAGTCGCCAAAAGTGCTGCTAAGCGCGTAGCCACACTCGCTTACCTATAGCCGTCCCTTACCTATAGCCGTCCCTTACCTATAGCCGTCTGAGACAAAGAGACCACAACAGAAGTGAAAATCCCTCAGAGTCTCTTTGTCCTCGGACGGTGGCAAACAGCAGCTCGTTGCTGTTGTCGTTGCTGTTGTCTCCTCGTTGCTGCTTTCTCCTCGTCGAGTGTCTCACTAGTGAGACAGTTGCCATCCTCGGTCGTCATCATTGCCAATGGTGTTCTCACGCCTAGGCCCGCCCACTGTTGTGCAACATTGTTGCACAACAGCGCCGCCGTTGTCTCCTCGTCACTGCTGGCTCCTCGTTGAGTGTCTTACTAGTGAGTCAGTATGTACCTGCTACCTCACCCATCCCCGGTCTTTACCTGCAACACAGTCATCATTGCCAACAGTGTTTTCCTGCCTAGGCGCGCCCACTGTGCAAGCTCATCACTGTTGTTTCCTCGTCGCTGCTGTCTCATTATCGAGTATCTCACTTAGGGAGTCAGCATGTACCCGCTACCTCATTCATCCTCAGTCTTGACGGTCATCATTGCCAATGGTGTTCTCACGCCTAGGCCTGCCCACTGTTGTGCAACAGTGTTGCACAACAGCGCCGCTGTTATTTTCCATGCTCCCTCTTCTTTGAGATGTTTGGTGTTCCCTTTCATTTACTGTCAGTGTAGTAGATAAAACACAATGTATCGTTGCTGTAGAAGTGTCTTCAAACTGTTCATGGAACTGTCTGGACTTGACTGGATATTCGGAAACATCAAATTTGGGCACCTTCCGCCAGCAGGTGGGCCTTGCGGAGTTCTGCAGGCGAGCCTCGCGGAATTCTAGGCCATGGTGTGTTCGGAGCTCAAACTTTCACTTTCCACACTAACACCCAGCATGAACCCTTGCCACCACCCTCATCTTCAGCTCGACACTCACTACGTCCATCGCCTCTTACTTGGCTTCAGCGTCTTAATTGTTCTCTGTGGCATCAAGACACTTCAAATGATTACCATCCAACAGGCATCAATGAAACGCGCTTCCTGGCCCGATCCCACCATACACGCTATGCTCGACATCCTCACCGAGCATAAGTCCAGGATGGGGCAGGCAGGTGGTTTTCCCCCCACTGTGTTCGCTGAAGTGGCAAGAAGACTCGGGACCCCGGATAAGACCCCGTCCAAGGTCTCCAGCAAGTGGACCAGCGTATGTTGTTTCGACCCATGTTTTCTCAGCGTCAGCTTGACCTTTCGTTCCATCCACAGCTCAAGAAAACGTGGAGGGCCATCGAGGACTATCAATACAACAAGTCAGGTACCTACTTTGACCCCTTCCTGGGTGCAAATATCCAGACTCCTGCTGAAGTCGAAGCATGGGAGGCGTTTATTGCCTCTGGCACTGCTCAGGTATGTCTTCCAAAGCATTCATCTGTATTGAAACCGCATACTAATATCTATTTAGAGCAAAGAAATGGCCAACTTCCGGAACAGAGGTTGGCCATTCTGTGATAAAATGGCCGTGCTTTGTCCACGTGGTACAGGCGCCACAGGTGGTTATTCATACGCTGGTGGCACAGAGTTGCTGGACTCCGACGAGGAGATACTAGTAGATGATGGGTCGCTACCAGATTCCCAATCCTACTCAATCCCCGCCACACCTAGCTCGCACTTCAGCATGTCGCAATTCACACAAGGGAACTTATTGGACCACGAGCTTAATTTTGATCAGCTGATGCAGCTCGGTCAAGATTTCGCCTCACCCAATCATACCACCCAGCTTACCGCCGTCAACAGTGCGCTCTCCATGCTCAATCAGGTCACTTCTCAATCTGGCACTCCCCAACTTGAATACGGCACTCCCCCTCCAAGCTTGCATGCGCATACATTATCCTCCGGTAGTCAGAGTCAGAGTCACCGCCCATTCTCCATGGCATCAGGCGCTCGCCCCCCCTCCTCTCGCACAAGCCTCATTTCCTCTGCCAAAATATCCAAGGATAAAAACAAGGGACGCAGCTCCGCCATCTCTACAGCAACTTCTTCCCTAGGCTCATCTGCTATTGCCAGCCGACGATCCAAAGTTACTCCCAGTCAGTCTTCCCGGACCACTGCCGCCGCAACAACTGGAATGACCGCCGCCATCAATCGTGCTACGGATGTCATGAATGACATCAAGGGTATGCTCCATGTAACGCAACCAGAACCATCAGTATCTATTCCTGCTGCTTCCGCTCAGACATTGCCCCAAAGTTTCCTTTCAACTCCACCAGACGCTTCCCCGCTGCAATGTACCAAGAGTTTTTCATCACAAGCAGTGGCAGTTCTCCTGACCGATAAAGAGATTCACCCTACCATTCGCGGTCAACTTGCTGCCTCTTTCCTCTCGGATCCACAACTTTGCCAGATGTATATTGCCTTGACCGACCCCGCTGTTCGTCAAGAGTTTGCTATCAGCTGGTTTAACCAGAACTTTCGTTATTCCTCGAGCACCATCCCTGCCAGCGGGCCGCCACCGCCTGTCAACGCAGGATACCTGGCAGTCCCTGCGGGCACCTCTCCCGTGTCGTCACCTCCCGCCAATCATCATGTAGGATACCCTGGTACTACCACCATTTCCGCAAGCACCATTTCCGAGTCCGTGTTGTCACCTCCCATCAACGCAGGACACCCAGGCGCCACTGCCTCCGTGGGCAGTAGTATCAACATGGAACGTCCATATTCCACCGTCGGAAATCAGGCAGCCTTCACAGGTCCTAGCGCAGCTTTGGCATCGTCATTTTCCTCTTCTGAGTCAAGTGCTTTTCATCCAGGCCTCTTCTTCAGAGATCTGCCTCCGGCTGTAGAGTCTGATGATGCTGGTGGTATGTCGTCCACGTCTGAGGCAGATCCCTATGCTATATACTTTGATGGACCCTATGACAACTCTTCCTTCCAGTGATTCTCTGCGGCTGCTTTGTTGTACTATTACAAGTCTTATGTGTCGCCCTGTTGACTCTTCCACACGACCGTCATGTATTTATTCGTTGTAATGTTCCAATTACATCGTTACCCAAGTCCCAGGCGAAGTCCAAGTCTACCCATGAAAATGTATATAATCCGTCCACATCTCATCCGCAATCCTATCGCGCAAATGCACACCTTCATCTTCTTCAGCTTCGGGGTCAAAATCATCAGGTCCGTCCTCCATGCCACCATTGGGATCGTCATCAGTAGTTGGTTCTTCATCAGCCTCGTGGATGCGAATGAAGTTGTGAAGAGCACAAAGTGCTGCTGGAATACGCGCCTGAATTTCCAGCGGGTATGCAAGCCCAAGGAGGAGAATCCGAAAACGTTTTTTTAGAACACCGAAGATCCGTTCGACAACGTTTCTTGCAGAGGCATGCCGCAAGTTGAACAGTTCCCTTTTATTGACAGGTCTGCCAGCGTTTCGTCAGCCCGACTCGGACATGATCAAACAAAGTTAAATACATACCTTACATTTGCCCGGCCCCATTCAGCCAGGTGATACCGCACACCGCGATATGGAACAAGTAAAGTCCGCCGGGAGGGAAAGCCAAGGTCGGCAAGGAGATATTTACCCTCAGGGATAATGAGATTGCGCGAAATGGCATCATCATACACCCGTGCATCTGAAGCGGACCCCTCCCAGCCTGTAAGAGCATAAGTGAACTGGAGGTTGAAGTCGGATATGAAAAGGCAGTTCTGGGAGAGCGAGCCCTTGCGGTCCCTGAATGCGGTGGCGACGACAGCAGGAGGTGCCGCGACCGGAATATGGCTGCCGTCAATAGCACCAATCGCGTCCTTGAAATATGGCCAGAATTTTGGGTTCGATCTGAAGTTTGACGAGACTGTGTTGATACCAGGGGGGGTGATGAAAGTTGTATAGAAAGGAGGAGAGGAGAAAATGATGACCATTTTGCGAAAGTAACTGTTTAAAAAGACAATTAGGTTTGACTTGGACTGACGCCCCCATCTCTGTATCCAACGTACTGTGAAACTGTACCATTTGACCGTTGAAATCTCTCGCCAACATGCCTTACAGGCAGCCCAGTGACGCATGTGTATAGGAAAATGGCGAGTTGTTCTTCTAATGAAACAGACCTCGCATTGGAATGGCCATAGCCTCTGAGAATTGATATGAGTTCGTTGAAAAGTTCTGCATGGATGCCGAGTTCATTGCGGATGCGTTCTGGATGGCCTGTCAGAAGTTCGAGCAACCATCCTTCACCGGAAAGGACTGAAGTGTGGTAGGGCTCTGGGTCTCTGCGGGGTTCAGAAAGCGAAGAGACTGTGCTTGCCACAGCACAGATAATGATGCTGAGGAGGAGGGTCATATATTGGATGATGCGCTGTCGTTGTTCTGGTCGTAGGTTGGTCATGGCTGCGGAGTGATCGCTCAATCACTTCCAAATCGGGAGGACGATGACGAGAATGAAAAGCTACTAGTTTGCCTCTCTTTGTCTCGGACGGCTATAGGTATAAGCGAGTGTGGCTACGCGCTTAGCAGCACTTTTGGCGACTTTGCCCATCTCGAACAGGCCCTAAGGCGGCAGCACTATAAGTCTCGCCAAGATCTCACGGTCGGATGTCCACTGTCAGGCAGTGCCACAGCGGGGCCTGGCAGATTCAGAGTCACCGTCCCGAGCCAGCACCGAGAAATCAAAAAAGCATCCCATTTCATCCCATCTCAACCTCAACTTATCGAGTTGCAACGATTCCTTTCCATACGGTGTCCACCCGCATCAAATCAAGTTTTGCAAGTGGATCGATTTTCTTCATTGTGCCCTTCGAGAGTGATTCTGATGAGGCTGCCGTAAAAACTCTACCGATATTTGGGCCAATTTGGGCTTCTAGTAGAACTTCCTTCCGGCAATTGTTTTCTGCGGTAAGTTCTAGTTCGGCCCTGCAAGTACCTTATTCCGCTAGCACCATGTGCATTGTGTGCATAAATGAGAGGTGAGTCCTGCTTGTCTTGCTCTCTAGACTCTCTTCATACCCCTTCCCTTCATACCAATGCGTTGTTCTCTCCTTCCATTCGTTTTGTTGTCTCTCGGATTAGCTGCTGTAAATGCAGATCCGATCCTCTCTCCCTCTACATCGTGGCACGAGCGGCGTTCATACGTGCCTCCAGGATGGGAAATCGCAAGGAAACATGACGCTTCTGCTGTTATTCCCCTCCGGTTTGCTCTTGCACAGAACAACATCGAGATTATCGAGGACTATCTCTACGACGTGTCCCACCCATATTCGCCTAATTATGGTAAACACTGGTCCGCTGGCCAGGTAGCGAAGACTTTCGCCCCATCTGGCGAGACCGTCGATGCCGTCCGGAACTGGCTCATCGAGAGCGGCATCGAGCCGCACCGTATCAAGCTCTCTGCGTCGAGGGGGTGGCTTGAGGTGACGACAACCGTCCAGGAAGCGGAGGAGTTGTTGCACACGACCTATGACGTCTACGAGCATGAAACTGGGGCGGAACACGTCGGTGAGTGCCACATCTTCAAGGACGTATTAGGTAAAGCGCTGATCGACACATTTGTAATGGCATAGGTTGCGAGGGCTACCGTCTCCCCGAACACCTGGTTTCCCACATCGACTTTGTGACCCCGACAGTCCATTTTGATGCGAAGATTTCCAGACGTTCGGGAGGTAGCCGGCCGCCCCTTTCGGTCGGTCTTCCTGGCTCTGGGAACGGACCAAAGACGACGGGTCAGGTCAGCAACTGGCTCAACGAGCTCGCGGATTGTGACAAACATATCACGCCTATCTGCCTTCGTGCGTTGTATGGACTCATCTATGAACCGATGTCTCAGAACAACAGCTATGGGATTGGTGAGTGGCGTTGTTTCTTCGGTGGAATTGGGTCTGATCCGAGGGTAGTCGAGTATACTCCACAGTCATATCGTCAAAGTGATCTCGACTTGTTCGCTCGCAATTTCTCGTCCGACCTTGTCGGGGTCAGTCCTGTTATGAATTCGATCGACGGAGGTGTGTACCCACTATGTTTGGATTATCCAGCACAAGCTTATGCTCCCCACCAGGTGTGCTTAGTACGCAGGAAGATTTCAAGACCAACGGAGAGTCCAACCTTGACCTGGAGTATGCCATGAATCTCGTCACATCAAAGCAGCTTGTCTCCCTGTATCAAGTCGGCGACACGGTTATAGGTCAGAGTCTGGCACAGTATTCTGATCGACTGTCTAACACGTGTTTGCTTAGGTGGATCGTTCAACACCTTCCTTGATGCGATCGACGGGAGCTATTGCACATTCGAGGGTGGTGATGACACCACCCAGGATCCTGTGTACCCCGATCTTCAACAGGGCGGATTTAATGGTAGGCTATCACTTTCCCCTTTGATCCGCATCATTCTGACGTATATCCAGGCCCGACAGCTTGTGGTACCGTGAAACCCGCCAACGTGATCTCCACTTCCTACGGATACAACGAAGCCGACTTGACCCTATTCTATGCCCAACGTCAGTGTGCGGAGTATGCAAAACTGGGACTCATGGGGGTTACCGTTGTGTATAGTTCGGGTGACTATGGCGTCGCAGGTAATGGTGACACCTGTTTGAACCCAAATGGTAATGGCCCTTCACACTCCGCGAAGCGAATGCTGATTGGCATCGCCGCACACAGGTACACAAACTAAGGGTGGTAATATCTTCAACCCAAGTTTCCCCTCCACCTGCCCCTACGTTACCTCCGTTGGTGCGACGCAACTCAGCCCTGGAAAAACTGTGTTTGAAAGCGAGGATGCATGTGAAACGGTTATCTACTCGGGTGGTGGATTCAGCAACTACTTTGCCACGCCCGAGTATCAGAAAAACGCTGTCGGCTCATACTTGAAGAACTACCCTCCTCACTATCCGAGCGACATCTGGAACTCTACCGGAACGGCAAGTCACCGACTGTTCTGTCACTCGTTATGTTTATTGATATACATCATTTCCTTAGTCCCGTGGTTTCCCTGACCTTTCTGCCAATGGTGCCAACTACGTCGTCGCGGTAAGTGGAATATCATTCTTTTGTGTGCCTGTGTGATCAGTTGTTGACATGTGAGCTGGCCAGATCGATGGCAACTTCAGCCTCATCTACGGAACCTCCGCATCTGCGCCTGTCGTGGGTGCCATTCTGACGATGGTCAACGACGTCCGAATCACTGCAGGAAAGAGTCCCATCGGTTTCATCAACCCTCTGGTACGCCCTCTTCCCTCTTTAGCGATCCACCGTCCAAGGCATTCTAACACTCTCGACAAAACAGATTTACAGCACCAATTTTACTGACGCATTCCACGACATCACCAATGGGACTAACCAGGGATGTGGCACGCTCGGGTACAATGCAACCAAGGGGTGGGACCCTGTGACTGGGCTTGGGACGCCCAATTTCCCCATGCTCATTGAAAAGTGGCTCGCTCTGCCTTGAAGGAGGGGGAGGATTCGTTGGATTTTTGGGAGTCCCCTTGATGCAGGGAGGACTCTGTTGGCGCTACTGACGTGCATACCTTACTGACCCGGTATATCGGTCTATGTAGGCCGTTTAATTCACTCGTTACCACTATTTATTGGGGGGAGGATCGTATCGGACGATGCGCTGCCGGTTGAGATTATAATGTCAACTTCTCAGTGCCGTTCCGACAGTTCGAATTTCTCTTGCCTGCGTCATTATCTATTGGCAAAGATGTCCGACAAACAATTATACCAGGTTGGTAGATCAGCTTCCCACTAGGGCTTCTTCCGATCCTTCTCTCCGAGTCGATATTGGAGTGCGCAGAGTGAGCTAGACATGTCGGACGATGATGAGGGGGAAAGCCAGATTGATTCTGTAGTACTTTCTCTCTATTATGTGTAACCGGCGGACACGAAGGAATTGATAGATTACTAGCAACTGAATACGCATTCCTCAGTAACTCAGTAGCATACGCCAGGTACCAGAGCTCGTTTCGGCGCGGATGCTTCTTTTTTAGCCTGCCGCCGTTCATCGACTGATACTTATAACTTATAAGCATCGAGCCAGCGACTTCTCGACCCATCCTTTCTTTCTTCCCTCCCATTCGCAGCGCTCCCAGTCGTCTGAACATTTTTGTCGCGTCCCACCCACCTCTCAAATCATCTACAGTCACGATTCCAGCGTGTGGTGATCCCCTTCGTGCCCCTGTCCGGCCCGCGTCTTTTCTCGTCGACCTCGGCGCGATTCGAATTCTCCGTGGGCTCTGAAGGTCAGGCCTCAAATCCGTTGGTCGCCACACCTGTAAATGAACATTCACCGCTGAGCGAAAAACAAACCAATCTAACTCCTGAACCCGCAGTCAGCCTGACAGAACGCCTCGATCTAATCTGATTGTCCATCATTCACGCAACTACCTCTTCCGGCCAAAACGTGCCCGCCCTCCAACTTTCCGCGGACGTTGGACCTGACTGCTGGGGTCGCACTCAACGTCCACAGCCCATCCAACTCACCATTGAACTTCATCTCACGCCAAACTTGGGGTGACCGACAAAGTGAGGGATTCGATACACTACGGACATCTCGCCGAGGTGATCGAACAACGTGTCCGCGCTCGCGAGGTGTACCCCTGGGTTCTCCATCTCACAGAGGACGTCATGGATGCGGCATTCACATTCGTTGTAGGAGGTGACTTGGATGCGGTGCGCGTTATCGTGGCGCTCCCGAAACAGCTCCCCCAGACAGAGAACTTTGAGTTAGAGATGACAATGCCGGCAGCGGTCTGGCCGCTGCAGCGCAGCGCTTTGTCTGACCCCTTATCTTCGCTCGCTCTTTCATCCATCCCAAATCCACCAGTTACGATCGTCTGTGTGACGTATCGCGTTTCACGTCCTGGTCGGTATAAACGGGCCCGAGCACCTGATCAGACAGCGTATCATCACCCACCTTACCTTCCGGGGGCCCGATGCGGTGAAGGCAGACTACCCTGGCATCATCAATCATATAGCAAAGGTGTGTCTCACGAATTGATCACTCTTTTGGCTTTAGTATCGCTTACACACCCACCTTCCCCTCCTCGATACTTTCCTAAAAATGAAACAGAAGGTCGAGGAGACAAAATATTTAACTCTTGAAAAGCTCGTCATGGATATTATCCAATCAGCCTGCACCGACTCCCCCACTTCGTTCGCGTCTGACGTTATCACTGTCCGCTGCCAGAAACCAAGTGCGATCTCATTTGCACATGCATCTGCGAGTTTGGCCCCTGAGTTCTACGGTTGTAGTTACGCATCCAGTTTGTAAACTTACAAGTGCCAGGTACGAGTCCATCAGATCACAGATATATAAACAACTTGAAATTCATCCGTCCCCAACTTCGTAAAACTCGCAGCTAACGTGAGTGTCTGCGTCCGTTCCAAAAAAGATCTCATGCCAGTTTGTCGACTTATCTGAATTCTAGCCATCTTCTCACCCGACTCCCTATCAAATCATGCCCACCGATATCGTCTCCGTAGTTGCCCTTCAACTCTCTACGACCGTTGGACCAGATTGCTGGGACCGCAAACGTCCACAACCCGTTCAGCTCACCGTCCAGCTCCATCTCATCCCAAACTTTCTCGATGCAGCTGGACAGACTGACAGCGTCACGGACTCGATACACTACGGTCAACTGTCCAAGGCTATCGAACGACGTGTCAGTACACGCGAGGAGGGATACGATGGAGTTCACGCTCTCATGGAGGACGTCATAGATGCTGCATTCTCTTTCGTGGTCGAGAGTGCGGGAGAGGCTGGCGGTACTACGAAGAGCGTAAATGCAGTACGGGTCGCTGTGACACTCCCGAAACAAATCCTTCTCGCGGGAAACTTTGAGACAGAGCTGACGATACCCGCGACAGCGTGGGTGCAGCAGCACTCCCGGGTCTCTGCATCCGTCTCTTCACTGGCAGCCCCGTCGCTCACACCATCATCTGCACCGATACCGCATGTACCGCATGTACCAAGGCCAGGTGCAATCGCCCGCGTGACGGATGTCGTTCTCGCTGTCCTAATCGGCGTAAATCCTCCCGAGCGCCTGTCGAAACAGCGTGTCACCTTTTACGAGCCCGCTGGTGTGGCGGGGGAAGTGGACGTGAATTATCCAAAGATCATCAAGGACATATCACCGGTGGGTCTCTCTCGATGTCGTCGCTTTGGGAGCATTCATATTTCTTCCACCATGACGCTGATCTCACCCTTTTTTGCCCGGTATCCTTGGTTTGAATCAAACAGAGTGTCGAGAAGACAAGATACCTAACTCTTGAGAAGCTCGTCATGGAGATCATCAAGATAGCTTTCCGTGCATCAGATGTGTTTGATTCTATCACTGTGTGCTGTCAGAAACCGAGTGCACTCTCGTTTGCACATGCATCCGCAGTAGAGATCACTCGGCGACGGGAGGATGTAGTCTAGGGTTTGTGTTACACAAGCATACCCTTGTAATTGCTGTAACCCCACTGAAGCTATGCTGTATGTCACTATACGAAGACCATTCGTTTGATATTTGCAATGTAATCATGAACGAACTGATAGGGTGATGAGTTCACCTGGAGCAGTCCGAGTCCTGGCACACGGAAGATTAGTGAATGTGTCTTTGATATCCTCCGAGTCACTTGGTGATTGATTTCAGGGATTCAATATGGGCTCAAGCGACGAGCCCGGTCATTGCGTCGCGTGATCAGCAACTTCAAGTTAGCCATCCACTCAGGAGTTACATGCATTCATGGTTTTCGCGCGGCAATGTTTCATGCACCAATTCAAAACGTGCACAGAAGCGCTCCGAGCAACGTGGGCCAATGCCAGAACGCAGCTCACCGCGATCTACTTCCGGGGCTCGGAACTTCTGGGGTGGAATGATGAGCAAAAATTATGACGATCGCCGTAGACGAAGATGCACATCAGCGTTACTCCGCTCCTAACAACAATTATTTCCCCCTGCAGTAAACTATCCCTTCGAACGAATCACCCGTGATCTGAGAGACAATGACGCTCTCCTTCGCGGAGGAAGATTCACAGACAGATCCAGTATCGGTCAAATCACAAGTTGTCTCATACTAGCCTGACCAGGGTCCTTGAACCATCTGTCATAGAGGTAACCCACCACAATGCCTACGTAGTAGAAAGGACGAGGCAAGTGTTTATTTCAGGTTTTCGGTTAGACGATTTAGCATGTGCTGCTCGAATATCTGCTTCCCCGGTTGCGACACCCACTCGGGATCACCCGATCGATGCTCCTTGGTAAATTCTTCGGGATCGATGCCTATGTAGTCTTGCGCGGCATCACCGCCGAGAAATTGAACTTGCAGAGTGTGCCGGAAATGTCTGCGAAGAAAGTTCTCGCTGGGTCGTGTGGCCTCATTGATAGATGAAAAGTCAAGATACGTCGGATACTGTGAAGGCAAGCTGGGATCCACATCCGGCCTAAAGTCAACTACGCGATAGTTATCCTGTCGGGTGAATTGCATATACGTCAGGCGATCACAGTAGTGCAGAAAAACACTCACATCCACATCAATTCCAAGTTGATTTCGCCTGAACAAGTTCGCAACATCGGTATGGAGAGTGAGAGCGTTGGTCGCATTTAAATATGGTGTCAGATCAGTCTCAGGCTGCTTGCTGGGAGGCTAAATTTCCGCAAACGTAAACACACAGAAACGTCATGAAAGAGACGGAGCTGACCTTGATGCCGAGCCATGGGGGGTATATCCAGGTTACCGTTAGGGCTGTGGCGGCACCAGTTAAGACGCAACGGATGTCTCGTTGTAGAACCTTCTTGCTTTCATCATCCGACAGCGAGCACTCTTCCGACGCCGCCGACTGCAACTGAAAGTAAGGTGAATCCGGATATTTGCCCTGTGCGCGTTCCTTGCGCATCGCCTCCTCTCTTTCGAGCATGGATCCCGCGCGGCCAGGGAATTGCATACGAGTTCCTTCAACTAGCGGAAAGTAAAACGAGTGAGCAACATGTTTTCAAGCACAATGTGTAGATGTATATGTACTACCTTGTGGACGTACGCCTAGGTCACCTGGCGGAAGCGGCTCGTTCGACTTGCGGTCAAGAACACCGTGACGACGCGTAATGTGAGGCTGGCAAAACTGGCTCTCTACGAGTTCGATGGGACACAGCTCGACACAAATCGGCGGCACCAATACAGGATCAGCCCAGCGGTGCTGGATTGTGTTGGTCAGAATAAGCTCAATCCAACGATACAACGTCGAAGCTGTGATTGAATTCTTGAGATGAAGTCCTGAATGTGGTGAGTAGTTAGCGACTTGCAAAGAGAAAAGCGAACTTACCACCCAGGAAGCCCCTGTCCCCCATTACCTCCATACGCCATACAAATAGGTTGCGCTTCCGCTCCTTCGATAGTGCCGAAAGGGTATGCGAAGGGTTGTACGTGGGTGCAGACATTGGGCGGAAGATAGAATGTAGTCTTGGTCATGTTATAACACCGAGGCCTGGCATAGCCGCACGCACGAAGCGAGCCTCTGCCGGTGAGAAAAGGGAAGATGCACTACGTAGTCGGAAAACTCGCAAATCCTGTCAGCGGTACTGCTTGGCAGGCAGTTGGAACTGCATGCTGACTATTGGATAAGATGATATCAGATGATGTGCTGTTAATGTAAACCCCGGGCCATTCAAGTTCACGCCTCCATCCTCCCAGCAGTGGCGTTTACGAGAATAAAAGTTGAAGTCGAAAACAATGTGCTCCGTTAGACCGTCTGAATCTTCCTTGATGAGCAGGTGAATCAACGATCGCTACAAGCACGCATACATGCTTCGACAGACGTTCAACACTTGTGGAACGAAAAGCGCTGTACAAAACACAGAGTGAGACGGGGGGAGTAGCTGTGAATGGGACAGACTCGAAAACTCTACAACAGTGCAGCAGATCATCGACGACCAAATAAAATATAGAGATGGAGAAGAGAACTCGAAAAGACGACAACTTGAAACGGCAAACGACAAACGACGAACCAAAAACGTTACTCCCCAAACGAGCCAAGATTCTGCCCGTCTTTCCATAAACGATGATAAATTACAATCCCGGGCCACCTCTACAGATCCAGATCCACGACTCGCAAGGGCGACGGGCTAGAATCACTGCCCGATCGCGAATTGGGAGAGCACGGAGACGACGTCCTTGGGGTCGAGTTTCCACTTGGCATCCGTTCCTTTGCGGCTGGTAGACACTGTCTCTGCATCGTCCAGTTCGTTCAACCTTCTCAAAAGCTTCTCGTCCCCTCCGACCGCGAACACGAAACTCGTCTCGTCGGTCACGCTATCATGACCATCCCCACGCCTTCCAGTCCCATTCGCACCTCCATACTCGATCCCAAGCCCGCTCCGTGGCGAGTGCGCAGGTCCACCAGGATGCAGGATCGCACCCACGGCGGTCGAGCGAGAGATGTTGTTCGGCAAGACGAGGAAAGAGTTGGCGCCGGGAATGATCCGGAGACCATAACGTTCCCCGAGACTGTCGAAGATGTGGTTCTGTGCCTCGGCGGCTTGACGACGTGCCCATTGGCGGTCCGAGCAGTCGTCCGTCGGTCCGGTCCAGAACCGCCAGACGATAGATGCCTCACGTTCCTCAACGAACGAACCGGGAGTGCGTTCCGCGAACTGTGAACGGAGATATCAGCGGGGTCACGAGGGGGGCGCACGAGGTGGATGCGTACGTAGTTGAGAATCTCGACACATGGCCCTTTCCAAGTGAAGTTCAGGTTGGCAACCATGTCAATCCACTTGGCAGGTGCCTTCTTGGTCTCCCTTGTTTTGATGAAACATCCGTTCTCAGCGACGATGCCCACGCTCGGAACAGCCTCGGAGACCTTATCGAGGACACCCTTGACAGGCAGCCCACTCAACAGCCAGACCTCGTTCCTGGTGTCGTCCGCAAAGCGCTTGAGCAACGCCAAAATGTCCTTCTGCGGCTCAAACGGAGCAAGTAGGCCGGCGCGTGACATATCACGAATCCAGATCGCACCTTCGAAATCGAACAACAGAAGGCGTTTGGAGGAATGTTTATACCGAGGAAGCAACCTGGCCATGTCTACCACGGGTACAGAGGAGAGCTCGCTCTGAGTGAGGTGCTCCGTGTTGGCGCGAAGGCAGCGCGTGAGGAAGGACGTGACAAAGGTCTGGGCAGTTTGGGTGACCACATGGTTGTGAAGGTCCTCCCACCGGGACAACGCCTCATCGTCACTCATGGTCAACGCCTAGATATCCAGTTAGCGTGGGATCCTTCTTTTGCAAGTTAAGATGCCTCACCTGATGGATGGCGTTGGCAGTCCCGCGAGTGTCGTAAGGATTGATAGCAATGCAAGAACGGAACCCCGAATAGCTGTATGAACCAGTAAACTACAAGGTTCCATCAGTACGAAGCACATTCCCGAGTCTCGCAGACTGTACCTCACTCAGAATGAGAGGTCTATATCTTCCCTCCTGGCATTCCACGAACTCGTGCGTACGAAGGGCCATGCCCTCACGCAAGCTCGTAACCAAAAACGCATCCGCTATGGTTAGCAGTGCAAGATACTGGCTAAACGTGACCTCTTGTGTATGCAAGAACACGACAGGCTGGTATGTCAGCGTTGAAAACGCAGAGTTGACTCGGGCGACTGCGTCCGAGACACCACCTGCAAGCTCGTTGGACTCGGTGGTCTGCAGTGCAACTTGGATGAGAACGACCTATGACGATGCATAGTTAGAAGAGCAGTAACTAGTAAACGACGGAAATCTCACCTTTCCCTGGAACTCGGGGTGTTTCTTGAGGAAACGTTCAAAGGCTTCAATCTTATGTCTGACACCCTATGGCGTCACACTTTAGCGGGAGATAAGCGTCGCAGGAAACATCACGGACCTGAATCTCATCCAGCTTATCTCGTCCTACGATCATCTTCATGCCAGCGTAACGCTGCCTGAGAAGCTGAACCCAGTACTGAACATCTGGCTCACGTCTGTGCTTTACGTATTAGTATCCGCGTCGATCACCCAAAGAAGGGCCTCAGAAAAACAAACCCACTTCTTCTCCCTCAGAGTATTGACATCAATACCCATGGGAAAGACCCCTACATCGACGAAGCGTCCCTTGTTGGCGCCTGTGCCGCTCCCAAGAGTCCCTTCAACCTGAATACCCTTCGGCAAAGCTTCGAGGGCCAAGATGCGACTGACAGTTTGCCTAAAGTGACGGGCATAGCTCGCGGTTTGGAACCCAACGAGATCTGCTGCGAGGACGCCACGCAGTAACGGCTCGCGCACGGAAAGGCACCGGAAGATTTCGGAGGATGGGAAAGCGACATGGAGGAAGAACCCGATTGGTGCGTTGGTGAGCTTTGGGTGAGCACGCAACATGGCAGGAAGAAGCATGAGATGATAGTCGTTCACCCAGACTAGAAATGGTGATCAGTGGCTATAAGATGAAAGTGGACGAACGAGACTCACTGATGTCGCCCTCACGATAGTTTTCGATGATGACATCCGCGAAACGCTGGTTGACAGACATATATTGCTTGAAAGACGCGCTCTCGTAGAAGAGTTTCGTCTTTGGAGCGTCGGGAACTGCGTAGTGCAGACATGGCCACAATACCTAAGAGACCACGAGCGTAAGATCTAGAACTACAAGAAAGGGGTATGGTAGACTGACCTGATGACAGAACTCATCATAACAGCTTTCGAATTCTGCATCTGGGATCCAGACTGGGACGCTGCTGCACAGCTCGCGCATCCTCGAATCGATGCTGGCGCGAAGATCCGGGCCGAAGCCATCCGTGCTGTTACCAAGGGTGCCAACCCAAAGTTTCTGGGTCAGGCGCTCCTTGACGCTGTCTACGGCGTTCTTCAAACCACCATTGCAGTGTGAGTTGGGGGCGGTGTGCCAGGGATGGTAACCTTCGATTCCATTGGATGGATAGCCATCAGCAGGACGACGGGATGATGAGCGGGACTGCTTGCGCTGGAGTCGAGGAGAATGATGTACGTCCGTGTGAGTTGTCTGAAACTTGCGCGGTCTCCAAGTCGATGTGAATGATCTGTCAAGACTGGGCATCGCCGGGAGAGGCGAAGGAGAGCGTGAATCCAAAGTAGAACCGTTCGGTGTGCCATTCGGCTGAGGACTTGCGATGCTAACGAACTTTGCGAACGGGTTCTTTACAGCCTCGGAAGAAGGGGTGGTGAGTGGTGTGGCGGCACGAGACTAGATGATCGGGAAATGTCAGGTTCTGGGAGATGGAAAATGCTAAAGGGCCCAACCTTGAGGTCATCTACGATGCTCCTGAGGGGTGTACCACCCCCATGTGACCCCGAAGGCCGATGACCGAAAGGTGGTCTGGACGACCCGTTTGGTTTTCCATTGACCTGAGGAGGAGGAGTATCTCTGGAGTGGATGTCGGGGGTGGGTGGGTAGGACTCGCCGGGGACAGCAGTTGTCGGGAGGAAGAGGGAAGCGATGATGACCCGGTGGTTGCGTAGGGAGTTCATCGTGTGCGACTACGAATACAAGAAGTTCTGACAGAAACAGACCAAGAAATTATTATACAGGGGATCAGAGAAACATAGTGGTGGGCGGAAGTAAATTTTGTGGTCGGTGTAGGGGAAATGAAGAGTCTGATCAGAGTCACGGTGGTAGTCGAATCTTATATCCTTGACAAATTTCAACCTCAATCGCTCTCGACGTGTCTAGATTGGTCTCGCACCAAAAACTAGGATAAAACGCTCAAAGGGGTAGTGGAAACTTCGGGCGCACATCGATCAGGATGATTGACCCGTACCGTTCGTCGATTAGGAATTGCATCCTGATTAGACACATCCCATGGCACGTTCGTACAGCAACCCTTCCTGGGGTGACCACATGAACTCTTATGTTCACATGCTCACAATAAATACTACGCCGGGATGGCGCGGAACCGGTCGTCCGACATTCAGCAACTGTTGACCCGCAACGACGTCCAAGCCTGCTAGAACTATGTGTACGTGCGGTTGGCACGGAGGTGACGGGGGTCAGGAAGCATCATGCTGCAATCCATCATGGAGTACAATCGTGTCGGCCAATGAACTACGTTGCCAGATCAGCTCCCAGGATTGATGGACAGATGTGGGTCACGACTCACCTAGTACCCAACGAATCTACTCTCAAGGTGACCACAAAAGTAGCAACCATGGCCAATAGTGGCGACGTCAATGCTACTTCGAATTGAAATTACAGATAGAATCGAGTGATGTTTGCATGTCCCGACTTCTCAGCCGCTTCCTCAACTGCCAAGGCACAGTAGCTAGAATAGTTCCTAATGATACCCATTGACTGTCCCTCTTTTCCTATCACACCCTGAGCTCCACATTGTTGTGTTCCTGGTATGTTTTTGCAAGTCTCCTGAGTCTCTGGTCACTTTCTCACGCTTTTTGTATGACATTTGCTTTCTCCTGCACTCAATCCTGAAGCTGACCCCCAGTGAGAAGTCGTGCTATGGGATCGTATGTCAGCATATGTAAATATAGGCCATAGGCACACATACGAGTGCATAGGAAATGGACGTATTCATAAGTCTTTCTCGTATGGGTAAAGATGTAGATAAATGCCTACCTATGTCCATAGATCTCATAGATCTACATAGTTCAGGCTCGTCACAAAACTGGTTCTGAATCGTGTATGCGATTCTATGGCTTTCTAGCAGTTACAATGCCGCAATACAACTATGCTAGCCTATGCATATCTATGATGCCAATGGGGAGCTGAAACGACTCAACTCAACTAAGAGCTAAGACTCACACTAGACAATAGCGAGCCGATGAACTTGGCTGAGGTTCGATGAGGAAACTCCAGGAGAACAAGACTGGGGAGTCCAGTGCTTGTCGACCCGGGTTTATATACTATTGTCAATGTTTGTACATGTTGTGGCTAAACCTTATCGTAGGTGACTGGGTATGACTCATACTGACTACTAGCCAATGGCGTAACTAGCTCTACTGCGGAATGAGTAAGCGCGAGTCATATGATGAGTAATGCTGACTGATGCTGACGAATGAGCAGTAAGTCATCAGTTAGTAAGCGAAGGTCTAGACCTAGCTTATGTAAGTAAGTCACGTGATGCGATAAGATAAGATAACAAAAGAGAAAGTGAAATAACTAAGTCCAAGAGACGAAGAGAAACCTAGTAAGCGTAATGGAATGTAGAGATGATTAGGATAAGGAAATGAAGCGTTCGTAACACTACCCCCTCTCTATGGATCGTATTCCTAGACGATCAAACTTCGACGAGTGGACCTTGATTCATCCACGGTACTCCATTTGCTGGCGGAGCAGTAGCGACCTGAAGATTGTTGTTCGTCCAGGTTACTGGTGGCTCGAATGGGTTACCATCGTTTTCATCGACAGGAATAGGGTGGGGAGCACCTACGAGTGCAGGGTCGGGAATAGGAGGCTGAGCGAGATCAGGCCAATTTGTGGGCCATTCCTGTTGATCAGGGTTCTCTTGTTGTACCTCTATCACGTTGTCCCACTTGCTCAGATCCGGATGCCATACGACTAGCTTCATCCACTTTGTCGTCCAGTCCCAGTTAACCTCAATAGACGTGGACCGTCTGGTGACCATCATATGAGCGAACATGAGGTATTGAATGGCGATGGTGACGACAATGATAGCGATGAAAGCGAGGAAGAAGGGGATGAGCATGCGGAAGATCCAGCCGTTGCAGATGATGAACATTATAAAGAGGAGGGAGAGGACGAAGTTGCCTCGATCCCGAGTGAAGTTTCGAATGAAAATGTCGCGGAGGACACTTTCCCAAGCGTAGACGTCGTTGAGATCCATTGATGATGATGGTGGTTTGTGGAAGAGAAACCGTGAGAGCGAAGACCGTCAAACATCAGTCTCTTATACCTTTTCGGTATCCGGCACGGTATTCAACCAATTGATTTGTCCATCATCCACATGACTCGTTAAGTTGTCATACGGCTGGAAGAGTGACTCGAATAGACTCCGTGACATGCGAAGGAATCGTGGAGCGGACGGATGTATCTTGTTGAATTCCCTTATTGCATCTTGTGCATTCTTGAGATTAGATCTTGGTTCCCATGTCCGATCAGATTCCTCATAGCCTTTCCAGTGCACGAGGTATTTCAGGGTTTTTCCCTGTAAACGAGAATCAACGATGTAATCCACCTCATATTCATCATCTCTGTCTTCTGTCACAATCACAGGCCCAGGCTTGTCAACGGTTTGCTTCCGTAACCTGTCCTTATATGGTTTGACACGTGAAACATTAATGACGGGGTGAATTTTCATGGTACGCGGAAGCTTCAAACGTAGTGCGTTCCGTCCAATCAGGGTTGTGATTTCGTAAGGGCCTAACCATCGTGGGGAAAGTTTCTTAGATCTCTGCGCCAGGCGGAGATTAGCTGTAGACAACCAGACTTTCTGACCAATTTCGTAAGATGGTGATTCAGAACGATGTTTGTCGGCTTGCGTCTTCATACGTTTCTGAGCTTCTATTATGTTATCTTTGGTTTCTTTCAACGTGTTGGCGAGTGTGTCAACAAAGTCCGTAGCAGCTGGTGCTTTAGACGTGTAATTCTCTATTCCCATTCTTGGAGAATATGTGTGCGTGACGTTGAAAGGTGCCTTAGATGTAGAAGCTTGCTTCTTCGAGTTATATGAGAATTGCGCAATTGGCAACCAATCAGTCCATTCTTCTTGCTTTTCTGACGTGAATAGGCGGAGATACTGTTGTAGATCTCGATTCATACGTTCAGTTTGTCCATCAGTCTGTGGATGAAAGGCGGTGGAGAGTTTGGGCGTAATGCCAAGACGTTTGCATATGTCTTTCATCACTTGAGATGCGAATTGCGGACCTCGATCCGATATGATGGTTTTAGGAAGTCCATGATGTTTCCACACATGGGTTAGGTAAAGACGAGCAGTGTCGAGAGCGGTGACTGTCTTGTTGCATGGAATGAATTCGACTTCTTTGGAGAATCTGTCAACTACTACAAGAATAGAATCGAATCCGTTCGAGAGTGGCAGATCGGTAGTGAAATCTGCAGAGATATGTTCCCAGGGAAGATCCGGAACTTCGAGGGGACGGAGTTTTCCAGAAGGAGCATAGTTTATTCCTTTGAAACGTGCACATCTGTCACAGCGTGAGACGTAGTCTTTCACGAGCGTAGCCATTCCTGGCCATGTGTAACTGCGCTGTAGCAGTTCAATTGTCTTTTCATATCCGGGGTGTCCAGCAACGGGCGTGTCGTGATGAAGTCGAATAATCTCCATGCGGAGATCTTCTTCTTCAGGCACGTATAATCTTCCTTTCTTGTCAATCAGAATCCCATCAGACTCTTCACAAATGCCGTGTTCTTTACAGAGTTTCATGACTTCTGTTTCACGTATTTTGAAGGTTGCTTTTCTGATTTTATTCTTGATCAGATCGGAATCGGTTGAGAGTTGAACAGTTGACGTGGCAGCTATTCTGTCCGGAGGTATTACAAGGACAGCTTTGTTATCTGCTTCGATACCAATTGTGTGGTCTTCTCTTCTTGATAAGGCATCGGCTTTTCCCATTTGGGAACCTGCCTTGTGTAACCATTTGAAATTGAATCGGCTAAGATATTGAGACCAGCGTGCTTGGCGTCGATTTAGATCTTGCCGAGTCATGAAGAACTGAAGATTCGCGTGATCGTTCCAGATCTCAAACTCGTGCTTAGAACCTTCTAGATAATGTCTCCATTGTTCTAGACTTCTGATAACGCTTAGCATCTCTTTATCCGCAATGGGGTAGTTGCGTTCTTCCGGTGACATGGAATGGGAAGAGAATGCGACGGGATGCCATTTGTCTCCTTGTTCTATAGATAGAACAGCACCCGTGGCATAATTAGATGCGTCCGATTCTAAACGGAAGCGTTTGTCATTGTCTGGGAAAGCGAGTATGGGAGCGGTGATGAATTTCTGTTTCAACGTGTTGAAGGCGTTTCGTTGTGCGTCTTCCCATGCGAATTTCACATCCTTCTTGGTAAGGTCATTCAAGGGTCTAGCCACTTGGGCGTAATCCTGAATGAAGCGTCGATAGAAATTTGCTAACCCAAGGAAGCTTCTGACACCTCTGACATTTGTTGGAGTTGGCCATTCGGTGATTGCCTTGACCTTATCGTCGTCCATTCTGATTCCCTCGGGAGTAATTGTCATTCCCAAGAATTCTACTTCTTTGGTATGGAAGACACATTTCTCTGGTTTGACGAAAAGGTCATTCTCTTCTAGGCGACGAAGAACTTCTCTGACTATTTTGGCATGGACAGCAGGGTCGTCGGATTTAGTAAAGATCATGATGTCATCGATGTAGACAACAACGGCGTCTTCCATATCCGAGAAGATGTCGTTCATCATGGTTTGGAATGTTGCAGGGGAATTGCATAATCCGAAGTACATGACCAAGGGTTCAAAGGCGCCACGGAAGCACACGAATGCGGCTTTAGATTCATCGCCTTCTTTGATGCGGATGTTGTTGTATCCCCAGCGCAAGTCCATTTTGGTAAACAGTTTTGCGCCTTTCAGTTTATCAACCAATTGGGAAATGAGGGGTAACGGATAATTGTTTTTCACCGTGTGTTCATTCAGATAACGGTAATCTTGAACCATGCGTTTCTTGCCATCTTTCTTAGGAACGAAGAACACGGGAGAAGTCTGCTCGGATTTGGAAGGACGAATGTATCCTTTCTTGAGCTGATCATCAATGAATGCGCTGACTTCTTCTTGTTCCGTGACGGATAGTGGGATAAGACGACCCTTTTTCGGCTTGTAGGTGTCTTTCAAGTCAATTGCGTGATCCCACGGCTTACGGGTTGGCATGCGTTCAGATTCCTTCTTCTTGAACAGGTGAATATACTTGTGATATTCTTTTGGAACAAGTTCTTCCGGAGTCTTTTCCGTATTCGGTTCAGGTGCATCCTTCTTTGCGGCATTGATGTGACGAAGAGAATTCCGTTCTTCATCATCAAGTTGACGTGCGAACGGTGGTTTATCTCGTAAAACGGAACACGACCAAGGACAACGTGTCATGTGGACCGTTCCTTTGTTCCAATCTATCTCCGGATTGTGTTGCTTCAGCCATGCGTATCCTAATATCACCTGATTCTTTCCGAGATCAGTGACTTCTGCAATGGCCTTCTCACGATGTCCGTTGAAATGAATAATGATTTCCGCACAGTGTGTTATTTGTCCAGCGGAGTTATGTGTTCCGTCCACGTTGTATACCATAAGTGGATGTCTGAGTTGCACGAGGGGTAATTTGATTTTATCAGCCCATCTCCGATCAACAAAGATAGCGTTAGCTCCTGAATCGAGAAGTGCTTCCGCTCGTGTGAAAGCAGAG
>JBBPTG010000172.1:0-51866 GCA_038093975.1 Chalciporus piperatus
CGATAACTTCCCAAACCTCTTCTTCACATATGGACCACAGGGCCCGACAGCCCTCTGCAACGGTCCCACTTGCGTGCAGCTTCAGGGTTCGTGGATCGTTAGCACGATCGATTACCTGCGGAAGAACCATATCACCAAATTCACCCCCACGTATCACGCTGCTTCAACATACAAGAAGCACGTGGATGAGCTCTGCGCGGCCACATTGCTTCCGCAAGCCGACAGTTGGCTCATGGGTGCTAATATTCCCGGCAAGAAACGTGAAGCGTATAACTATGTCGGGGGTGTCGGGAGATATGGAGAAGAGATTATGGAGGAGATTCAACGCGGATATCCGGGTTTCCAGAGAGAATCGCTGGCGATTTCTGAACTCCGATTTTCTTGATCACGAGTCTGGAGTCCCAATGTCATGTTTGGTTGACGAAATGTTAAACTATTCTCCCTGATAGAGTAGTAGAAGTACCTCCCAAAAGGAATAGGGCGTCAAGGCCCTTGAGCTTGATCCGAGCTCATAACTGCATGCATCACCGGACGGAACCTCAAGCCGTCTACTGGCAGCGCCGCAATCCCAGTAGGGGAAAGCGCAAGCTCAAAAACGTCATGAAGCGGATCAGCTAGTATTTGAACAGTTTCTTCTTGGTTTCTTCTATCTATGCTCTCAGCTGGTGACGTTCAGGTCGGGGGCTTCATGGTACCAAGGTTCCGAATTTCCGGAATGGTCTGATCGGGGTACACAGTGCACAAACATTCGATCAATTGTCAGACATAATCAGTACATAGAGAGACTCAAACACCAGCGAGAACTAAGACTTAGACGCCAACAACAACATTCACGAGTACATCGACTCTGCTCCAATCACAGCAACTGGCTCCCTTTCAGCCAGACTGGGTGATACTGAATTTGCCAGAGGCGGCGTCGTAGCTGAGATCCCAAGCGGTGGTATCAGAGAGCGTGGCAAGGTCTTTGGTCCAGAGGACGGGAGTGTTCACTTCACCCCTAATGATCTGCGTCTCCTGGTACTGGCCAGTGACGTAAGCCTGCAAGACCGGGGTGAACTGAGCCTGGATGAATGAGGTGGCTCTGTAGAATTCTCAATCAGCGCCTTTCTTTCGTGATGTGAAATGAAGGACAACGAACCCGACGCCGTCGAAGATGAGGACTGGAGTGGGAGTGAAATCGTTCTTCTTCAGGAAACCTGACACCCGAAAGTTGCTTAGCATGCCGATCGACGATCATCATGGGTGGTCAAGCTGCAACTCACCGACGGCCATGGTCTCCTTGAGCTGGGTGCCGTTGAACGCCTTGATGTTATTCCCCGGATCGGCCTCAGGTTCCTGCGTTCGAATTCAAGTCTATTTCAAATGTAAAGCGAGAATGGCTGGGAAGCTCACAGTGAAGTTGTAGACACCGTTGTCGTCCTTGGTGAGAGTCGTCTTTTGCCCGAGCTGTGTTGTGTCGTTTGCGCCCGTGAATCGTAGTGTATATCGGGACAATAGCTTACGTTGATTGGCTTATAGGTGGAAGCATCCACGACCGTGTCCGACGCGTGGTCAATCTGGGGCTTGGAGAAAGCAAGCCTAGACAGGACAGAAGGGCCTTGTTAGCTCGTCTTAATATTCATGCATATGAACCATACTCACTGGCTCTGGTAGGTCACGGTGATGTGGTAGGGCCCTAGGTAGCAGACGAGCGTTGATCGGCAAAACGAACACCTCGGCCAATTGCCTAGCTGAGAAGCTCACCTGTCTTCGCAAACTTGGTGACTCTAAAATGTGGCTCAGAACACGCTGAGGAAATCAACAGCGCTGTACTTACTTCCAGCAAACAGGGAATTTGTCGTTGTACATCCCTTCTGAAAACTTGTTGAAAGTGAGCATAAGGGTGGCATCAGAGCCGAGGTCGACGCTATGAGCGAGTGAGCATCGTCAATGAACGGTGGGACGAGCAAAGCTGCGTCCTTCAAAGCACCGTAGCACTCACGTCTTGAAGGTCAGGGTCCTGGTGAATACTGCGCCGGGCATGGTAGCAATGAGCAATGAAAAGTAGGCGAGTTGGTAGGAAGAATGGAATCGAGTGTTTCGAGTTGGGGGACCTTTGGGCACAGAGAGAGACCCCTTTTATACCTTTTGAGATCGGCGTATCCCGTTAGCAGGACGCAGGACACCCCCTGTCGACTTCGGGTCGATACAAGATACTTTCCCAACTGGCTCGCGTCTTCCCATGCACTGCGCTGGAAGCTGAGGTACCAAACATTCCTAGGAACAATTGTTCTGTACGCACCGGGATTGTTCAGAACCGGTGTACCTCCTTCGCCGACCCCTCGAGGCACCATTTCATGCAGAGTGTACGGCATACGAGATCTAGGCACTCATTTCCCTCGTTGGATGAAAAGCTGCAGTGTGGACAAAGAAATGCGAGGTCAGCCACCAAACGGAAGACAGTGATGCGTTCCGGGGCGGCCTGGGCCCTGCAAGGTACGGTCCGGAATCTGCCAGGGGGAAAGTGGACAGCCTCAGGCTAGAGCCAGATCGGTCAAATCTCAATCCATTTTTACCTGTTTTTGGTTTGGTTGTGAGTTAAGACCAACTTGTGCTCGAGCACGACTTGCAAGTCACTACTTAGTAGTAGTAGTAGTAGTAGTAGTAGTAGTAGTAGTAACTTACTATGTAGTGTGACTAGTCAAGCTAGAGTCATTGCACCCGAGACTACGCCACATCCAGTTCCGACATCGCGAGCCCCGTCAATGTCAACGACGATGTCCTCCACGACTGCATTGCAGACGTTCTCTCTGACGAACGATGTTCTCCAAGTGTCTCCCAAAGATGAGATCTACGCTTTCGATGTAGAAGCCAACAAGCGGATACTGCAACAAGCACCTTGGGAGCAAGAGTGAGTGACCGCCTCCTGTTGTCTCGAGGACGGCCAAGATTCAACCCTATATCGTGTCGTACTCATTTTAATCACCAGTCCTCACTACTTCAAGTCGTGCAAAATATCCGCTGTTGCTTTGATTAAAATGGTTCGCCGCCGTTTTCCAGATTCTCCTTTCAACCTCCTTTCCACGATTCGCCACCGTATCGTTTTCTCGCTGATCGTGTCACCTATAGGTCATCCATGCAAGGTCGGGAGTTCCACACGAGATTATGGGCCTTATGCAAGGGAAAGTCATCGGGAACTCGATCGTTATCATGGATTCGTTTGCGCTGCCGGTACAAGGCACGGAAACGCGTGTCAACGCAGCTAATGAGGCGAATGAGTACATGGTGACATACATACAGGAGAGCGAACGTGTGAGCAATGAAATCCTCATCCAAGAATATGCAATACTCACTCGCCCCTGGAATGGATAGGTCAAGAGATTGGAGAATGTCATCGGATGGTATCATTCCCATCCAGGTTATGGGTGTTGGTTGTCTGGTATAGACGTCGATACTCAGATGAACAATCAACAATTCCAAGATCCATTCGTGGCAGTTGTGGTACGTGCCTAAGGTGCAGCATCGTAATTTCCCCTTTCTGACGTACCTTTTGTTGTCTCCGTGTTCTCACAGGTCGATCCCAATCGCACGATCTCTGCGGGAAAGGTTGACATCGGTGCATTCCGCACTTACCCCAAAGACTACACACCGCCCACTTCTTCCGCTTCCGAATATCAGTCGATCCCCCTCTCCAAGATCGAAGATTTTGGTGTCCACGCAAACCAATACTACCAGCTAGATATCCAGATATTTAAATCGAGCCTGGACGAAGAATTGCTCGGACTTTTGTGGAACAAATATTGGGTCAACACCTTGAGCGGCAGTAACTTGATTTCGGTAAGCGCTCAGGCATCGTCCACGGGATATGTGTACCTTGACAATCTTGGTGTGAACGTTTTAGAACCGTGCATATGCTGTCTCGCAGATTTCTGATCTGCATGAGAAGCTTTCAAGGTCGCAGACGGCGGTGGGAAACACCCGAGCACCTGTACCAAGTTTGAAGTCACAGGACGAGAAAGGGGGGAGTAACAAGGTACCGTTCCTCTCCCGTTTTTACCAGCTTTTCTTACGCAATGTTTGACAGCAGGAAGAGAAGAAGAAGGAAGATAATCAGCTCACGAAGGCGGTGAAAGACAGGTTTGTGATCTGGCATTGTTTCATGATCTGGATCTGATCGTGATGATTCCCGATCCTTAGCCAAAAAATCGCTTTGGATGCTCAACACGGCCTCATCTCGCAAATTATCAAGGACATCATATTTTCATACAGACCAAGCCAAGAATCCCAGACATCCAGAATGGCAAACGTGGTCGACGCAGCAATGACGATTGGCTGAATTGTATCGTTAGACGCTGGAGTTGTAAATATACGTGTGACCGGTGCGACTTGTCCCTTCTTTGTGTGCTTATAGGACGCCTCCGATTCGTTTGGAGGGATTTGTAAGGCTCCATTTCGCAGATTCACTTCTCATCTAGGCAACTGGCAACTTCATCGAGGGCCTGAACTTCTGGTGGCGCACAGCATCCGCGGTTACCCCGCTGTTGGCACTCAATTTAGACAGGGGATTAACGTTATCTCAGTGACGGAGATAGGCACTGTCCGATCTTCGGTGTTGTTCCCGGTCAGGAGATCTTACATTCCAGAGGGTCAGGTAATGACAGTGCAGTGTACCTTTGCATCATCCCGACACGGGTTTATCGGTGGCCCGTTCAGATGAGGTACGTGTTGGTCTCGAACCAGCCGTTCTAGGAATCTTTCCCGGCGGTGACCAAAATGGCTGGATCGAGACTAGGAACGCGGAACTCGTTCCGTCCGCCGATGAATCCCATTCTGTTCACTGGTAACTCGCGGAAGCGTTGTGTGTGATTCCGTCAGGGGGAGCGGCGTCCCTATTATGATGGAGAATGGCAGCATATGCTGTTCAGGTCCGCTCGCGACGACCCTCTGAAGTTCCCTCTTGTCTGCCAGCGCCATTGGAACTGGAAGACTCGGACATCTTTCCCAACAACAGAGTGACCGCACTTCCGACAGCAGACCAGTGATGGTGAGGGTATGCGTCAATGTCAGAACGCAGCGACCGCTGTATCCAGCATCACCCGTACGTGTTTTAGTAGGAACCCTTGTACGAAACTGATCTTGCTTTGTGATATCAATACGATCTCAGCTCTCTCCATGCACAGTTCGCAACCCTGTTGTGGTTTGAGGCTTGGAAAGTATTTGGAGCATTCTTCTGGTGGATCTAATCTGGTTGCGCACATTGTATCCTGTGGTGGAAAAGTAGTATGTACACCCTTGACTACATCGTCGTACATATATCGCTCGTACTCTACAAGTCGTTGGTACATACAGGAAGAGACACAATGAAAAAATCGATCATAAACCATCAGTGAGTGTCAAGAAAAGAACCTGCCGATTATGCGTCAAAATCATGATCCTGTTATTCAGCGCTGCGAACTGTTTATCGTCCTGCAACGGCCGCAGATGTTGAGGTAACCAAAACAGCCTCTTGTTTTCCTCGCACACCCATCCATCTCGTCGTATCACATAGGGGGATCGGAACATACAATCGAATACATTGAGTTTCTCGGAGCTGGAGATGAGGTGTCGGAGCGGTGGGGTGGCATCTTTTGTTTGGGTGACGTCTTTCGTTGGGGTGACTTCTGTCGGCGGGGTAGCATCTGCTGGGGGAGTGGTGTCTGCTGGTGGGGCGGTGTCTACTGGGGAAATGGTGTCTGCTGGTGGGACGGTATCTGCTGATGGGGTGGCATCCGTTGGTGGAACAGCATCCGTTGCGATGGCGTCTGTAGGTGGGTTTACATCCTTTGGTAGTGTGTCATCTTGTGAATCACAGATGGAACAAGAAACGCTCTTCTCCGAGGTTTCACCCTTTGAATCAGGGGAAAAGAGCTGTGAAGGAATCTTCCAAATCGTCACCGCATTATCCTCAGTCCTACAAGTGAGAGTGAGGTCCTCTGAAAACTTGAAAAAGCGGACAATTTTCGTGAATTTCCGGCCCGCGGGACAGAGTATATGCGATGCTTGGGCCGAAAGGGAGAACAGGCGGACAGTCCCGTCGTCGTGCGCGACGACGCCCATGTCCCCACTTGGCGCAAATCCGAGTGCTGTCACAGGGGGAGGGTCACATCCTTCCGTAGACACGGTCATCCGACACGCGCCAGACGATGCATCCCATAGTTGGACAACGCCCTGTTTGGAACCGCTCAGAAGACTGCGCGCATCCGGGGAAAATTCTAATGCGGTGATGGAGGAATCGGATGCCACATCCATCGCCCTCTTGGTCTGGCTTCCCACATCACAAACCGTGATGCCCCCTTCATGACCACACCCGACGAGCTTCCCGACAGAGGACACCACGAAGGCTTGGATCTTCTTCAACCCCCCGAAGCGGACCAGTTGGGTACCAGACGTGGACTCATAAACGCGGACCGAGGTTTTTTTCTGGCGATCAAAGATATCGGACAACGACCACGCAAATATGCTCGAGTCGCCCGAGAAAACTGGTCGCGGGACGTCCTCGTCCCGTGCGTACTCCGCGAGGCCAAAGTCGACCTTCGTAAGAAGGTTGAAGCCCCCATCAGTAAGGTACCACGAAACCGCACTGTTCACAAGGAACCGCTCTCCGTTTGGCGAGGAAACGACAGCGTGTGCGGAGAGAAGTGGAACGCCAAGGTCTCGTTTCATTTCCTCGTCCCAGTTTTTCCTCGGCACTGTAGTGTCCAAAATGTCTATCGATCCGACGAGGGTTGCAGCTGCCAAACGAGATCCGTCGGGCGACAACGCGAGCGCCGTGTGGAAAGCTTGCGACGAGTGTATGGGCGGCGTGTTAATTATTGAATCGAGTGGCCCAGACCATGTGCCGGAGATGAAGGAGAACGCGAGGGAAGCTGACTGGAGCGAGTATGCGACCAAGAGGGAGCCTCCTTCGTAGGTTGTTTCGGCCAACTTCTTCATAAGGAATGAAGGCAGCCCGCGGGCGAGGAACTTGGTTTGCCAGATAGGCGCATTGTTCATTGCCGCTTGGAGATTAGCAGCCTGGTCCCAAAGAGAGACGTCGGTCGACAATCTCCGAGATGAAACTGTGCTCGAGAGGATCGTTCCATCTGAGACCGAAACGAACCGTTTGTTGTCGTCAAAGAAGTGGACCGAGCGAATTGGACTCTTGTGCCCTTTGGAGAGCGTGCGTGTACACTTTCCCTTCTGAACGTCCCAGATCTTGACCGACTTGTCACTCGAGCCCGTCAAAATCATGCTTCCATCGAGTGAAACATCAAGCGTGTTTATGGTCCCTTGATGACCCATCATCCCCCGAACAACTCGCCCGCTCCACACATCCCAAAGAATGAGGAGGTGATCTTCAGCCCCCGAACAGAGCCTCTGCGAGTCAGGAGTGAAAGCGAGCGCGGTCACCGGACCCTCATGAGCGGCCAGTCTGTACAAGCGCTGGGCCGTGCTGAGCGACCAAAGCTGGATCACGTTATCCCTGGCACCGGACGCGAGAATCCTGCTATCTGGAGAGAACTCTAGGCAGGTGATCGTCTCCTTGTGAACCTCAGCATCCTTGAAATGTTCACGACCCAAGGTAGGGTCCCAAACTGCGACCATCCCGTCCGCAAATGCAGCAGCAATAAAGGCGCCAGAAGGTGAGAAACGGACTAGGACGGCGGACGCTGCACGGTCCCCCAAGCTGGCTATATTGCCTGCAGTGACAACGTTCCACAACTGGACACCTTCACGTGGGCCCGCCGTGGCAATGACATCTCCGGTCGGCGAGAACGCGACGGAAGCGACGGAGTCGAGATCGATGGCATATTGGTAAGCCTGCCACGCGTCGTCTTGGTTGTGATTGATTATGAAGGAATTCCGTGCCTCATGCTTGAAGTTGGCGTAGAGCGCGCTGGACGACGGAGCAAAGGTGATCGCAGTGTGGTAAACGTGAGGTGCGCTTTGGGAGATGGGAATTCTGAAGAGTAAAACCAGTCGCTCGGCATCTTCGAGCAATGCAGCCGTCTCCTTTGGAACATTGGCAAGGGACTACTCAAGTTGAGTGGTGGAAACGATACAAAGAAAAGAATGACACATACCTTGACCCAAGTTAAAGCAACACGCAACGCCATGATGGCCTTGTCCACGTCGTCGAAGACACTGGCAGTCTCTATCCAGTATAGAATTCTGGTGCTACAAAATTCCTGCATAGAACCGAGGAGCGAGTCGTAAACACCGCCTTTCGACGGTACTTGCGTGAGGTGATACCCCCAATACCGACATGCATACAGCAACGCCTCATCATACGCAGCTTGCCGACGCTCTTTCAAGTCCTCGATCTCGCGGTTCATCTTGGACGGGTCGTTTATCCTACACATGTTACGACGCAGTGACTTGACCATGGTCTTGAAACAAAGCTGAGCCATGAGGCGATGGTAGGTGACAGGATCGATGGTGTATTTCCGCGACCTTTGTGGGGAAATCAAGAAATCCCGGAAGGATGCATGGTAAAACTGGATCGGCTGTTCGCCGTTTGGTGAGGACAATAACACAGATCCGAGGGCGGGGATGATAATCCTTGCGTCAACATCGGGGCGATCGAGTAGTTTATGCAACGCCGGAACAGAGACAGGGACTGACATGCAATACACGATGCCAAGGATGAGACGAACCATGTCAGGGTCCGGGAAAACAGACACGGCATCAAGATAGAGGGAGTCTAGGTCCGCGTATGTCGCATCGCGTGGCGATTTATCCTCTAATATGGCTTGAAGGCGCTGGATAGGATTGTGCAGTCTATCCCCGACGAACTTGGCCACCGTTAGTGCAAAAATGAAAAGGCCTCCGGCCTTTTCGAGAAGGCGATCTAGATCGCCTTCGGACGGCCATGGGAGGGGGACGGACTGCATGATTTCTGAGTGTTCGTTATACACCTCATTGAGCGCGTGTTTCAAGAAAGACCGAATGTCGTCCCCCACGGTGAAAGAGTGGATGTTGATGGGAAGAGTGATGGCTGAGATATCTGAACGATGAAAGTGTGCTTGGAGCCATGGTTCAGACCGGCTGGTTATCAGAAGACGCAAGGGTATGGGGGAAGTGCGGACGAGTTGCACCATCAGCGAAACCAGCTCTCTAACAAGCCGAGGATCGTCGCATTCGTCAAGAGCATCGACGATGACCAGAAGTGGTGAGTTAGGAGGATCGAGACCACTGGACAGAGGGTCCAGAAGAAGTTTCTGCATTTGCTCGCGCAGAACCTTCGAGGGAATCATAGAATCTTCCTCCAACGCGGCAAAAACAGCAGGTCGAATCGATGGGATGGAATAAAGGAACTGTGCGGCGAGTGTTGGGAAGAAGTGACGTGTCGTTCGCCGTTCAATGTCCCGACGCGAGAAGAAAAAGCTCGCAGCCAGACGCTTCTGAGCGGCGTACGTCTCAGCCACTGTCTGGGATACCGCTGATTTACCAGAACCAGGTCGACCATTGACCCAGCAGACGGGTTTGTGGTCCTTGCTCTCGTCTTCCATCCACTGTGTCAAGTGGTCGAGAAGTTGGATACGGGTGCCTTGGAGACATCGAGGCGCCGGATAGCGCTGAACAGAATCGAACGTAGCGCTTGGTGCACTTGCTTTCTGTAGTGCCTCTAAACCTGAATATCTCGACAGCCGGAGCTCAGAAACATCGATGAGAGTCCTGGAACGCAACGAACCTATCTGGGAGCCTTGCCAGATCTGGTTTCCGTGAACGATGGTGTTGATTGTCTGGTTGCCCTGAACGGTACTGTGAGAAGTGTAATACTGGTCCCGATGGACTTCACTGAAGGTGGAATGACTAGCATCGACGTTCGACGTATTGTTGAACATGATTCATAAGACGAAAGTGTGGTATGGACGACTGGACAGAGACAAGCGCTTCGCGTAGCAACTGGCCCCACAAATGCGACTTTGTTATGGCATCTGGCTTTGGTTCCGCAGCTGACTTTCCAAATGGCGAAGTGAGATGTGATTGGCGCCTGATGATTAGGAAGCCGCCAGCTTGGCTTGAGAAAGCAAACGTAAAGGCGATGCCCGGCTAGCGTTGCAAAGTGTCCACCGAGAATTCGAACTTGATGTACGTTCAAGTTGGACGTCGAACTTGAGTCAGCCCGGGGTGAACACCATGACGCAAAGGCACTGGCAAAGATCGCGTGTGGACGCTCGCTCGAACGGAACGAAATTGATAACTGAGATGGAGAGAGGAAAATCGCCATCCTACGTGGTCATGATGATGCAAGCCAAGGCCCCTTGAAGCTGAGGGAGTCCAAGTCCCACTCGAACCCTTCGCTGGCAAGGTGAAATAATGAAACACGCCAATGTCAATCGAACCAACAAGTATGCGCACAATCAAAAGAAGCTTATCCTACACAACCTAACAACAAAGAAAAGGCAGACACACAGTACACATCCAAACCGCTCAAGAGACCAGATCACTGGGATCAGCCATACCAGTTCAACATCCAAACATCCTCGGCGTAAACTCCCTCCCACATTCCGCCAACGCATGTTCAACGACCTTCATCCCTTGCAAGACCCGCTCTTCTTCGAACCGCCGACCAACGACTTGCACCCCTACAGGCAGACCATGCATCGCTTCCGCATCATAGACAGAGTACGCGCTTTTGCTAGCAACGCCCATATTCTTGTACTCGGCGCTGCTCGTGAAATCCTTGGGAAGAGCATCGGATTCCTTGTTCACAAAAGTCACAGGAAGGACGCCTGCAGTGATGTCGACCTAGCCGACGGACATCAGGTAAAGTCAAGGCACGTCTAAGCGGAGAGAAAATACGCACGATGTTGCATATCATACAAATCGCAGCCGACAACATCGTGACCTTCTCAGTACTGCCTGCTGGTATCGCTGGCAATGCGTGAGGCACCGTCAAGACAAAGTCCACCCCCTCTGCCTCCCAGGCATCGAACCACCGTTTTCGATACTCATCACGAGCAAGAACGAGCGCACGTTCCTCCGCCGCTGTCTTCTTGTGCATACTCTCCAAGAGTGACGCTGCGACTTCGTCTCCCGTAAGTCTGCGTGTAACCATAGCCAGGAACCTCTTCAGCAACAATGGCATCCCCAAAAGGGACCTGGTACTCGTCATGAAAGGGTCGAGCTTCTCGTCCTTGCGAAAGGGGCTGAACATCCCCGCACCTTGTGCAGGCGTAAAATGAAACACAGAAGGAAGGAGATATGACAAACGATACTTACCACCATCAGATATGAGCAATTGCATACCTATGCTGAAACCTTCCAGAATGGACGGTGGAGTACTGGAAGCAGTGAACTTCATAGATTCAAGGGACACTCGAGAATACCCACAAGTTTACGACCTCGTGTCCGTCCTTCGTCAATGCGTCCGAAACCCATTCCAAAGCCCGACGACAAGCGGGCGTGGGTGGGATAATTCCTATCAAGAAACTCAGCAACCCCGAAATCAAGATCAAAACAAGGAACAAGGCGGGACTCACCGTCTTCCCATACGATTCCCCATCGCAATTTTTTGCCTTCAAAATTGACTGGCCGCCAAGGCAATGGAATACACTGTCACATATCGAACAGTCAAAAACGGCAAGCGTCACTTAAACTCTACTGGACTGACCGTATGATCGTAGTTCCATGGGTTCATCTCCATCACTCGCTTCCAAAACTCTTCTAAATCATCCAGGCGACGAGCCATAGGGGAACACGAGGTCTGAATGAAATCCAACCCAGGGGATGGAGGCAATGTGCCCAAAGTCGGGAACCTCCCGATACAAGACCGCATGCCGTATACACCACAGAAGTGAGCTGGGATTCTGACACTACCTCCAACGTCGGTACCGATCTCGATCAGGCTGCCTTGACATGCTAGTAGAGCGCCTCCTCCACCGGTCGACCCACCACTACCGAACTTGGAGTTATAGGGGTTGCTGGTACGACCGAAAACCTCCGAGGACGTTTCGATGCCGAGCAATCCAGGAGGTACCGTGGTCTTCACGTGCACGATCGCACCCGCGTCTCGGAGGAGTCGTACGATGGCAGCTGAGGAGATTGCGGGTTTATTCACCCTGCATGAATACGACACGGTCGTGTCATAGCCCTCGACGTCGACGCAATCCTTGATACTAACGGGAATACCAGAGAGCAAGCGCGGGGGCGCATGGTCTAGTGACTCGGCGTCAGTTCGGATCGGAGAACCAGGTGGGTGCGGGGACGTAGGACCCTGCGTCATGACAGCGGCTAAACAGTTGGTTGCTTTCTGAGCTGACACGAACTTCTTTCCGTAGGCTTGCATTATTGCGGATGTCGACAGGGAACCAGACTCATGGTGTTGCACGATTTCACGCAGAGATAGATCGAGAGTCTTGTTGTCGTCCTCTGAGCAATGCTCTGAGTATGACGTTGGAAGAGCATCCAGCTGGCGCTGGCGCTCTTGCTGCTTGAAAATGCTAAAACCTATGAGTATCAGGGGTGTGAGAGTGGCTAAGCGTAAACTTACCAGGCGAGACGATGAGGAGATGGAGAGAACATGACAAGAGTGGATGAGATGAGGGAGGGATGTAGTATGAGCCCTTATATAACCTTTCAGTACCTCTTTACCTGTAGTACACAGTTCCACGTCCCCTGCATGATTACGACAATGGACATACCGCGGGAGGCAACACCTACAACGCTGAAAGGATGGACGATACTAACAGTATGGCATATCGTAACCTTCAAGGGGCTTCACGCCGTATCAGGTCATAGTGCTGCTGGGAGGTGAGGTCGAGGTGGCGTTGGTGTTTCACCTCGGGCCCATTCCAAGGTAGTACAGTCACTGGTGAGCCTCGATACTCATATCATGACCTTAACTTCAAGGGGCTCAACACCGTATCAGGTCATAGTGCTGCTGGGAGGTGAGGTCGAGGTGAGGTCGAGGTAGCGTTGGTGTTTCACTTCGGGCCCATTCCAAGGTAGTACAGTCACTCGGTGAGCCTCGATACTAATAGTATGGCATATCGTAACCTTCAAGGGGCTTCACGCCGCATCAGGTCATAGTGCTGCTGGGAGGTGAGGTCGAGGTGAGGTCGAGGTGGCGTTGGTGTTTCACCTCGGGCCCATTCCAAGGTAGTACAGTCACTGGTGAGCCTCGATACTCATGTCATGACCTTAACTTCAAGGGGCTCAACACCGTATCAGGTTATAATCACGTTCACCGCATATATTGCTGACAAAGCGAGACGCGGGACCAGTTCACTAGTCACTTCGTGTGAGACTGACAGTTCGATGCCAATTCGATGTGGATTCTAGCCCACCTCAACTTGGCGTTGAAAAAAGCAACAGAACAAGCGAGACCCCCTTCTGCCAACCAACAATTGGTACCGCAAGCGGGCACGTCGGCCAACGTCGGCGAACCACTAACTTACCAAAGTTCGTGCTATGGAGTCTCCGATACTACAGATGTGGGCTACGAGCGAACACCATGATCCTCGATCTAGTGACTATCGGCCCCGTTCAACAGACCTGAACTCGTGCCTAGGTAACTGATACAACAGCGGCGACGGATGAGCCAGCAAATAAACGCCAGGTGCCTGGCACAACGTGGCACTATGAGCCCAGTGACTTGAAGCACACCTTCTGATGAGAATCTGTCTACAATGCATTCAAGTTTTACCCCGGCACTCCCGACCCCTCGACTACTGAACACCAGTTTATTTGTATTATCCACCAGCCATGCAATGAACGCCCATCAAATTGGACGATTGATGCAGTACGTTTGGATACAATTTATGAACCTGAAGGTGAGGTGGTTATTGAAGAAGCCGAAGTTCTCGATAGCATGATTACAAATCTTATTTAACCTAATCAGGATGGCCACAACACGTCAACAGATGTCAACAAACGCGCCACATGCAATAATCAACGCCGCGTCTCATCGAGTTGCAATCAAACCAAGTACAACATGCTACTATCCACACCCAGTCCTTTCTCTCATATATACTCCACCCCAAGTCGCTCTTGCTCGTCGTATTACTCGGCGCGGACCCATCAACCCGCGAATTCGTCACCACTCGCGTCTCCAAGCGTTTCATCACCAACTCTGCAGGAACGACGACGTGCACAGTATAAAACAACAGCGTTTCGTTCCCATTCATCGCATCGTACACCGGACGCGACAAATCCTGCAAAGTTACTCTTCCGAAGTGGCAGTCAAACATCGGAGGACCCCCAAAAAGAATTCCTCAGGGAACGCTTCCAAGCACGTTGTAGAGAACATGCACAGAAGCTCCGTAACAAGGCTGTGAACTCGCGGAGGAATAGCGACAGATATAGTGACGAGTTCATGGACTGTGACGATGAAGAGGAGACGGATGACGCTATCATGCAGGACGAGGTGTGTGCCAGCATAGGGGTTCCGATGGCTTGTCCCGCTTATCCACGGACACCCGCAGCTCTTCCGAAGAATCGTGCAGAGCGCTAACCATCGAAAGAGGTACTCATATCGTGTTTCTTACGCCCTCGAGGTCGGTTCTTCGTTTGACCCGGAGTTGGACGATGTGAGCGTGTGGGAAAGTGAGCTACAAGGTAAGTGACTCGGTGTGTGTGTCAGGACCAGTCAACTCACCGTCGTCTTAGACCAGAAGTCAAGTAGCACGGAACCAACTCCAGACGAGCTGGAGGAAGCAGAGCTCATGGCATATGCCGAAGAATACGCGGCGTTCGCAGATTTTGAAGATCTAGACATCGCAGTCGATGACCTTTCTGCGCTCAGTGATGTGGAAGGCGCACCTTTGAAGTGTCCACAGCAATCCCTCCAACCAAAAGGGAATCGAAGCAGTGACATGGACACGTCGTGACATATTTTCATTGCTTGTTAATATGTATGTACTACTACTATCTTGCCACACTATGCTATTTCTCGACGTCAGACTGCTGCCCTAATAACTACCGCGTTCCTTTCGTGTAACGCATGACATACTGAGTGTGAGGAGTTCCTTGATGGGAACAGATAAATTGGACCTTGGTGGAACCAAGAAAAGTTCAATACAAGCGATTTCCATGAATCGTGTGCCAAGTCGAGTGGGCTGACTTGCTCGAGGTGATCGTCATATATATACTGATCGTACTCACCAGCGCAGACCACACAATCACTGATGGTTCTCCGAGTCATTGGAGAAATTGTTCGATAATTCCAAGTACAGACCGCCGGTTCTCAGAACGCGAATAGCACCCGGTCTTCGCTCCATCAATTCCTTCCGCAATCTACACCATATGGCATACGGGGATAGTGGTAGCGCCAAGACACTGTGCCTCAGGCTGCCGTTCGAGTCTCTGCTGACGCCGGTCCTTCGTCCAAAGCAGAAAGCGTATTCCACTGAACTCCAGACCTATGTTCTCGTTTGAGATCTCGATACACTGTGTCAATGCCTAGTCTCCCCTAGACAAACCCAAGAGTCGGATGAAGCAGTTTACGATGATGCCGTTGTCAGGCAGGGACATGCGGGGAGCGAGAAAACGACATGGTGGCGAGTCGTGGAAGGAGAATCTGGAAAACGGCGGCAAACCATTTTAATCAAAGCAACACTGGCAGCTGATATTTTTCACGACTTGTTGAAGTAGTGAGGACTGTTGAGTAGCGGGTCACTCACTCTTGCTCCTAAGGTGCTTATCCGCTTGTTCGCCTCTACATCGAAAGAGTAGATCTCGTCTTTGGGAGACACTTGAAGAACATCGTTCGTCAAAGAGAACGTCTACAATGCAGTCGCGGAGGACATCGTCGTTGACATTGACGGGGCTCGCGATGTCGGAACCGGATGTCGTGGACTCGGGTGCAATGACACTTGACTAGTGGCACTAGTAAGTTACTACTTACTACTAAGTAGTATCGTTGCTCAAGCACAAGTTGGTCTTAACTCACAACCAAACCAAAAACAGGTGGATTGAGATTTGACCGATCCCCTTTCTTTGCGAAGATGGAGGTATCACTTTGACTGTAATTGGCTCTAGCCAGAGGCTGTCCACTTTTCCCCTGGCAGATTCCGGACCGTACCTTGCAAGGCCCAGGCCGCCCCGGAACTCATCATCTTCCGTTTGGTGACTGACCTCGCATTTCTTTGTCCGCACTGCAGCTTTTCATCCAAGGAGGGAAACGAGTGCCTAGACCTCCTATGCCGTACACTCTGCACTCTGCATGAAATGGTGCCTCGAGGGGTGGGTGAAGGAGGTACACAGTGCGTACAGAACAATTGTTCCTAGGAATGTTTGGTACCTCTCCCAGCGCCGTTCATGGGAAGACGCGAGCCAGTTTGGAAAGTATCTTGTATCGACCCAAAGTCGACAGGGGGTGTCCTGCGTCCTGCTAACGGGATACGCCGATCTCAAAAGGTATAAAAGGGGTCTCTCTCTGTGCCCAAAGGTCCCCCAACTCGAAACACTCGATTCCATTCTTCCTACCAACTTGCCTACTTCTCATTGCTCATTGCTACCATGTCCGGCGCAGTATTCACCAGGACCCTGACCTTCAAGACGTGAGTGCTACGGTGCTTTGAAGGACGCAGCTTTGCTCGTCCCACCGTTCATTGACGATGCTCACTCGCTCATAGCGTCGACCTCGGCTCTGATGCCACCCTTATGCTGACTTTCAACAAGTTTTCAGAAGGAATGTACAACGACAAATTCCCTGTTTGCTGGAAGTAAGCACAGCGCTGTTGATTTCCTCAGCGTGTGTTGAGCCGCGTTTTAGAGTCACCAAGTTTGCGAAGACAGGTGAGCTTGTCAGCTAGGCAATTGGCCGAGGTGTTCGTTTTGCCGATCAATGCTCGTCTGCTACCCACCTAGGGCCCTACCACATCACCGTGACCTACCAGAGCCAGTGAGTATGGTTCATATGCATGAATGTTAAGACGAGCTAACAAGGCCCTTCTGTCCTGTCTAGGCTTGCTTTCTCCAAGCCCCAGATTGACTACGCGTCGGACACGGTCGTGGATGCTTCCACCTATAAGCCAATCAACGTAAGCTATTGTCCCGATATACACTACGATTCACGGGCGCAAACGACACAACACAGCTCGGGCAAAAGACGACTCTCACCAAGGACGACAACGGTGTCTACAAGTTCACTGTGAGCTTCCCAACCATCCTCGCTTTAAATTTGAAATAGACTTGAATTCGAACGCAGGAACCTGAGGCCGATCCGGGGAATAACATCAAGGCATTCAACGGCACCCAGCTCAAGGAGACCATGGCCGTCGGTGAGTTGCAGCTTGACCACCCGTGATGATCGTCGATCGGCATGCTAAGCAACTTTCGGGTGTCAGGTTTCCTGAAGAAGAACGATTTCACTCCCACTCCAGTCCTCGTCTTCGACGGCGTCGGGTTCGTTGTGCTTCGTTGTATATGACGAAAGAAAGGCGCTGATTGAGAATTCTACAGATCCGACTCATTCATCCAGGCTCAGTTCACCCCGGTCTTGCAGGCTTACGTCACTAGCCAGTACCAGGAGACGCAGATCATTAGAGGTGAAATGGACACTCCCGTCCTCTGGAACAAAGACCTTGCTACGCTCCCTGATACCACCGCTTGGGATCTCAGCTACGACGCCGCCTCTGGCAAATTCAGTATCACCCAGTCTGGCTGAAAAGGAGCCAGTTGCTGTGATTGGAGCAGAGTCGATGTACTCGTGAATGTTGTTGTTGGCGTCTAAGTCTTAGTTCTCGCTTGTGTTTGACTCTCTCTATGTATTGATTATGTCTGACAATTGATCGAATATTTGTGGACTGTGTACCCCGATCAGACCATTCCGGAAATTCGGGTACTTCAAGTTGGGAACCTTGGTAGTATGATAGTCTCCCCTAGACAGACCTCGGATGAAGTCGTTCACCCTTCACTAGTAGGGTCGCTGCCCCATGGAGACGGTTCTGAAGCTCCGAATTCTCTCTACGAGAGCGTGCAACCTCTGTACGAAAAGTATCTCTTTCTTGGCGAAGCTCGCAGAGGTCGCAAAGAAGCCTAGCGTTCTCCGCCTGAAGCTGTTGGACAACTTTCTGTTGATGGACATGGAGTACATTCAAGTTCGTATCGATACTGAGTGACATATATAGGTGTATATTGAGCGCTTCCTGAGTCGGTTGCTGCCATCATGATCTGGAACAATTTTCGATCACGCGTTGTGGCCCAGCGTGGATTCGCGAGCTTTTTGCTGATGCTCGGGCTGCCAAAGTCGAAGACGGGGCCTCAGTGGATCCCCGCTCTTTACTCTGTACGTTGTTATGTTGTTCATGTTTTCTTTTCGCTGGTTTGCCGCATTTTGATTGGCGTTTGCGTGCTAACTCTAACTGTCACCAACAGGACTTTTCATCTATGTTCGTCAAGCACTCAAGTATACCCGCCACGCGCGGGCACACCTGTTTCGCACCCATTTTTCTCAGAAGGTATAATGCATGCTACTGCACGATTGTAAGGTTGTTATACATACAAACATCATGGTGTTGCAAGATAGTCTGGGTATCGTTCTCAGTAGGGCAGAACGACTGTTTTCTGCTCATTGAGAGTCTGGTTTGGGGAGACTAGGGTATCGTGATCAATAGTGTTCCGTAGTTCAAGTACGACAAGTAGTTCCTGTCCGTTCTGCGTCTTGCAATCCTTTGAGTATCCCAAACACTGCATGAATACCCTCTCGGACGAGCTCGACATCCTCCGGCACGACACGACCGAGCAATGGGAAAATCTTATCTGGATGCCAGCGAAGCAGTGAACTGCGTATCCTCTCCTTTTTCGTCGTCGTATTCGTCCTGACGGACAAACTCTCGAACAGAAACTCGGCCACCGACTGACTCCTGAGTTGCCCGAAATCGCGACCGTCGATAGATCCCCAGAGTGGCCACGGGAACTGGACGAACGCGATCGACTCCGTGGACGAGTTGAGCGAGCGCCAGCGCTCCTCATAGGCATTCCACCGTGCCATCTTTTGTTTCTCTATTTCCTGCAACTTGAGTTCTGCACGGATTTTCTCTGTGCGCGCCTTGTCCCGTCGACCGAATGCGTCTCTGAGGATGCCACCAGCGCGAACCCACTCGATCTCGCTGCTCTCCCCAAGCTCTCGTTCCCGCTCTAGTCTCTTGCGTCTCTCCTCGTCTAACCGGTGATGTACCCCCTCGTTCTCTTCGTGTTGTTCTCCGAGATGGGGGTCCTGGTCGGTTTGAGTGGCGAGGGGGTCGGTGTCGCTCGGAAAGAGAGTCTGAGATGAGGGGTTCGGATCAGAAGAGGGAGGGGGAAATGCGAAATAACCCCTCATGGCAGGTCGATGTTCGTCGTCACTGACAGTCTGACAAATTGTCTGACAATGACATGGTCGTCGTTCACTCCACGCGCGCGTTTGTCAGGCTCACGTGATCATGTCTTGATTTGCTTACGTGATCGTCCTCGCCCTCTTCGCAGTCAACTCTCAATATTCAATTTCCGTTCGAGCATGCATGCTGTCTCTAGCACGATGTTCTCCTCCACTCCAAACGATGCACCATGTCCGATTGGCATCTACATCAAGATCTACGACTGCTCGACCAGGTCGTAATCTCACAGAGCGATATCGTAGACTGGAGAACAGAATTCGCGGCAAATCTGCATTGTCGAAACAAGTCTCTGTGCTCTCACAGGGATCTGCGAGTGCAGCAGAACGTCAGCCTGTCCATCTCCCCGTTACTCCAAGCATACCGACACCGTCGAATACTATCGCAGGCTTGGCTATACCAGAAGAACCACGACCGCCTGCCGACGATGGTATGTCAACGTTGAGTTCCTCTACTATGATTCTGATATGTTCGTCCACAGAATGCTGTATGTCTGGTTGCGCTATTTGCGTGTATGATTTGTACGAAGAGTCACTTGCCGCGTACAAAGAATCCGTAGCCACACTTCGTTCGGCCCTCTCTGCGCTTCACATGCCCGAGAGCCAATGGCCTGCTCATATCCGTTCTACTCGGGAGAACGCATCTTCCAACAAAACCAAAGGCGCAGTCCTCTCTGCGTTCGAAGAAATGGAACGCGCTCTCAAGGAGAAACAGGAGCGGAGAGCTGCAGTTGAAGCTGAGAGTTAGTTTGTAATACCCCGATTCAATCGCCAGATGGCGCTGATATAGGTATGGTAGAGCGAGCGCGAGGGGATGTTCTGGAAGGGGACGGGGAGAAGGTTGGGTTGGATCTTCGTGGCCTATACGAGGGAATTAGATGGATGATTTTTCCTAATCGTTAGAATCGCGTTCGAACTACACTAGATCTTTTTGTCGAGTCACAGTTGTTGCACTGGAAACATCGGTTACGAGTCAAGCTAGTCAAGTCTGACTGATGCTGACTCCGTATAGCCGCGATCGATCCGGTGTCACATAAAATGTCCAACTTGTGTCCAACAGTGTCCAACTCTTTGTCGGTATTCCCGATAACTCATGGAACAACGCGGTCCTGACACGGGGAGTGGTCCCAATCAACATCCAGGGCGCTCTCGAGGCAACAGAGGCAGGGGCCAACCTCGACAACTAGGTGGTCGACGACCCAGAGAAGCTGGCCCTGCACCCAGCTCAGTTGCAGAACCTGGATCGTTACCTTCGCAACCTTCAGCCAGTTCACCCGCTGGCAGTGGTATCAATACGCCCTTCAGCGCACCAGGATCTCTCCCTCACCCGGATACCCATAGACACCCTCCCACACCCAACGCACCTCGAAATCCGCGACGTCCACCCCGGTCTGATCAGCCTTCTGATGAACAAACCCAATCCGAGGCTCACCCAAATCCCGGGCCGCCACGACAATCGCGTCGCGCTAAATTCAAGGCGACTCTTACAGAAACGCCGACCGCGCAGTCGTCCTCTGGAACGCCACAAGAAGGTCCCTCGGAGAAACGGCATCCAAAGCCCAGCCGCTCTCGCAAGCCCCCAGGCGACGACTTGACGTCGACACTCACACATGCCCTGCGCACGCCACCATACCCGGACTGTTCGATTTGTTTCAATTCTATTAGACCGGAGCAACCGACATGGTCGTGTTCTCCACCGATAGACATGCGCGCGGATGACGATAAGGAGGGATCTCACTGTTGCTGGAATACGTTCCACCTCAAGTGCATACGCTCGTGGGCGGAGAAGAGCGTTAAAGATCTCCAGGAAGCTTGGCGTGCGCGAGGCGAGTCACGTCCTGGCGAATGGCGCTGTCCGGGGTGTCGCGCGACACGAAAAGAGGTTCCTCACACCTATATGTGAGCTACAGTGCCGTCCATCTCAGCAGTGTCTACCATACTGACTCGGCACGACTCAGGTGTTTTTGTCGTCGAATGCGTAACCCAATGCCTCCGCGCATCTCAACGCCGCACTCGTGCGGTCAACCATGTTCTCGTCCTCGAACGGGCTGCGCACATGCTTGCCCACTGCCATGTCATCCAGGTCCATGCCCGCCTTGTGCCATTACCATCCAAGCAAAGTGTTTTTGTGGCAAAGAAGTACACAGTGCAAAATGTCAGGATGGCGTGGCCGCGTTTTCGTTTCCATGCGGTACACGATGTAACAAACCATTGTCATGTGGTCATCCGCAACATAGGTGTACGGTCAAGTGCCATGGCGGACCCTGCGCACCATGTCAAGAGACGGAGGAGGCACGGTGTTGGTGTGGGCGAAAAACGAAACGGGTTGCTTGCGGTCAGGTCAAGATCGAGGATGGTGTCGACTGTGTCGTCGTCAAGGACGATGCATCCGAGGTCCAAGCCTGGATCGGGATCTACGGATGCGATCAACCATGTCAACGGTAGGGTTTCCTTTGGAATACAGCCCCGGATTTATGCTGACTGATCATGCATTTCAGTCCGTTCGCTTGCTCAGAGCACTTTTGTTCCAAACCCTGCCATCCACCCTCGAGGATGCCTGCTCCATGTCCATTCGACCCAGAACGCGTCACTTCTTGTGCATGCGGTCGATGCCATGTCGCCCGTTCTCAAGAGGAACTTGCAAACAGTAGCAAGCATTGGTCATCCGAGCCCCCCGTCCTCGCGCCTCGCATTTCGTGTACTTCGCCCCTCCCGACATGCACCTCTCCTTGCTCCAAAACTCTACCATGCGGCCATGTCTGTAAAGAGACGTGTCACTGGGACGCATGTCCTCCCTGCACCAAACAAGTCGAGCGTCCATGTCGATGTGGTAGTACCAAGCATAAAATCCCCTGTGGTCAAACCTCGCTCTCTCAACCAGGCGAATCCCCCGCTAACGAAACCCTCTGCGACAAACCATGCCTATCTTTGCGATCCTGCGGCCGTCATCAATGTGGCCGCATCTGCTGCCCCCTCGCTTCCCTCTCCACCCTCCAACGCGCCAAAGGCAAGAAACGTCTCGATCACCTCTCCACCGACGCGTTGTTCGACGACCTCGGTGCCGACGAGCGCGGATTACACGAGTGCGATTTACCGTGTAACCGGGTGATGGGGTGCGGGAATCATCGGTGTACGAGGAACGATCACAAGGGGACCTGTGGGGTATGTCTGAGGAGCGTATTCGAGGAGCTGATGTGTCCGTGTGGAAGGACGACGCTGGAGCCTCCTATTGCGTGTGGTACGACGTTGGCGTGCACGTATCCCTGTGCGAGACCTTCCCCGGCTTGTGGACACCCTCACGTTCCGCATGCGTGTCATGAGGGTGTGGTGATCGCGGGTGCTGATACGGCTGATGAGGGGTTGGGGTTGGTAGGGGGTGTAGAGGAGAGAGGGTGCCCACCTTGCCCGTTCTTGACGAAGAAGCTGTGTGCGTGTGGGAAGAAGATGGTGAGTAATGTGAGGTGTTCGCAGGAGAGGGTGAGTTGCGGGAGTGTTTGCGGAAAGTGAGTGCTTGTGTTTCCTGGTGTCTTCGTTGGATGGGTGTTTACAGGTTTTTTGTTTGTTTGACTTGATCTAGGTCCCTCGCTTGCGGGTTCCATCGGTGCGAACGACTTTGTCATGCTGACGAGTGCGGAACGTGTACTGCTGTCTGTGGTAAAGCCCGCAAGTCATGGTTCGTATTTCTTTTTGTCTCGATCCCAAATATACTTGAGCTGATATATCGTTCTTAGTCTTCCAGCACATCATCCATGTACACAACCCTGTCACGCCCCCGCAGCCTGTCCCGAAACCGAACCCTGTCTCGCGCCCGTGACGCTCACCTGTCCCTGCGGCAACCTTCGCTCGACCATCCCTTGTTCCGGCACCAAACTCTCTCTCGCCTGTACTGGGGATTGTGAGGTCAAGAAACGGAATGCGAGGCTCGCGGAGGCGTTGGGGATAAGTGAGGAGAAGAGGGATGGGAAAGGGAAGGTGGTGTGGTCGAGCGAGTTGGTCGGGTTCGCAAAGGGGATGGGGAATGGGAAGTTTGTGGGGTTGGTTGAGAAGGCGTTTTCAGAGTGAGTTGGATTTCTTTTTTTTGGTTTGGTGAAAAATGAGGATGTGCTAACGAGCATGTTAGTTTCGTGACTGGTGATAAACGGACGCAAGTGCTACCACATATGCCTCCCGAACGACGCAAGTTCGTAAACGATGTACGTGTCTCCGTGTCCTTTTCGGTCCCCCCTCTCGTATTGACAATGACTAATGGCATATCGTCATAGCTTGCGTCGGTTTATCGCATGGATACGATGTTGGTCGATCAAGAACCTCACCGGAGCGTTCAACTCATCAGACGCATCGATACCCGAATACCAACACCATTACTCTCGCAACACGTCGCGTCGCTCGGACCGTCACTCGGTAGATTGGTAGACCTTCGGTCTTCGGCGCCTCTCAAAACGGCGGCTGGTCCAGCGTGGGGTGTGGGAGCTAGCTCAAGTTCGAGCGCAGGTGTAGTAGGCACGGGCACGGGCTCCGGGGGACGATGGGGTGCGATGACCAAGCCTACCGGTGTCGGTGTCAGCGTGGTGACGTCGAAGAATGCATCTGGGAACGTCACTCCTGCGCGGGTACCTTCACCAGCTGTTGTTGGATTCGGAGGGACGGGTGTGGGTGATTCCGTTCAACACTCTCAGACACTGGCAGTTCCGGGTCCGTCGAGATCTCCGGCGCCTGTCAAGGGATCTGGAAATGAAACGTCCGAGTCGTCTGGCGTGGCGCTGACAGGTGGTGATGGCGGGGTAAAGGGAGGGGGAGGGGTGTGGGTGTCTCCGTCGGTGCAGGCGCGGCGAGTGGGAGAGGGTGCGGTGGATCTGGGTGGACGAGTGGGGGATGTTCCGGATGATTGGGAGGATGATGTGTAGACGAGGGTTGGTAGTAGCCGCCTGGTGTTTGTAATAGACGACCACCTTCGGTTCTCAAGCACGAGAGGTTTCCACTGACTAGTGCAGTTGATTAGTCTAGACCCACAAGTCGAGCGAAGGCATTCGTGTTACTACTTGTGCTGAGGCCTGGTAGCATCAAGTTCATTATGTAATTGACTTACAGACTCGGACTGGAGGCTCCACTGGCATCTGAACACAACCACGTAGCAGACCTGCATATCAATGTCTGTTGAAGAGCTACTTCGAACAGTGAGTATCCTCATTGACCAACTGGGGAGCGCTCGCTTACACTTCCTACTCTAGCTTTCGACCTTTGATCCACAGGCAATTGTAGGATTCCACCCAACTCATGCTCTGACAACGAGGCTAATGGTGAAACGCAGTGTCCATCCATAGACACCCCGTACGCCAAGTATTCTACTTCAAACTACGTCGCGTCGGGCTCGGATGTCCCTGCCATTCGCGACATCGTGTCCCGGCATCGGGAGCAACTCGTCGCCCTTGATACCATCATTCAACAGTTTCACGAGCAACGTGAGAGGATAGCGTGTTCCATGAAGACTCACGAGGGCTTTGTGTCGTGCGTCCGTCGCCTCCCCTCGGATATCCTCAGCGAGATCTTCGTGCAGTGTTTGCCCGATGACGAGTACCTCACCCCAGATACACGAGCGGCGCCGTTGCTTTTGACACGGATATGCAGGGTTTGGCGAGGAGTTGCTCTTGGAACCCCAAGATTGTGGTGTTCATTGGCCATCAAAGACACCACGAGAAAGCCTGAACAACGACTTAGCATTTACCGACTTTGGCTCGGGAATTCAAGTGGTTGTCCGCTTTCACTCAAAATCAACCTAATCGACGTGTACTCGCAAGATCGACAGTGGCACAAGACGGCCGTCGATTTCTCGGGCCGTTACACCCAGCGCTGCACGGATCTTGACCTTTCATTTCACTCGGTGGATGATCTGGATCTGTTACTCGGGAATGTTCCTGAGCTTGAAAGCCTCTATCTCGACGGACCTCTGAATATCATACAGCGGAATGTATCGATCATCCAGCCACACCCTCGCCTTCACAAACTCATCATCCGCTCTCCCACTTTCAATAAGGATACTCTGTCCGTGTTTAATCCAGGATGGACCAATCTCACGCATCTCGGAGTGTTATTCGATGAGGAAGATGCCATCGACCATGACATCTTCTTGACGCTCCTCCGGATATGTCCCAACCTCGAACACCTCCTCTTCTACGAAATTTTCGCTCGCAAAGTCGAAGGCCCTGTCTCGCTCACACACGCAAAACTTCGTACATTGGAGATCTCGAAAATGTGCGGGGAGGGCGCGCTTTTCGACACGCTGATACTCCCCAACTTACGTCATCTCCGCCTTCACAAGTACAACGAGTTGTTCAATGAACCTTTGCTCAACGGATCGGGGGATCGCGCCTTCAGCATAACATTCAAGGGTGATATGGAGGAACTCGATGTTGATGCTCTCTTCAAGGTCTTCCACCCCGGTTGGACGGAGCTCACAAGCATCACTCTGGATATCCAGTATGGCGAACAGTTGGGATTTTTACCCCTCCAATTCTGCCCCAACCTCGAAAACATGGTTGTTTTATTTGGCAACGTCGACCCACTTCTCCATGCTCCTCTCACCCATCACAAACTTCGCTCGCTGACGATCAGTGTATTAGATTATGGCTACATCGGCAATCTTCTGGACAAGTTAACCCTACCCAACTTGTGCGAGCTTGACCTTGGGATGGAGCTGCATTGGGAGCACGAGAAGTTCAAGGATTTCATATCTCGGTCAAATTGTCAACTCGAGACACTCAAGATCAAAGGACCAGCGATATCTGGGGAGGAAAGAGAAGAGCTCGCCTCACTTATACCTACCTTGAAACTGCTAGAGCTGCATGATTCCAGGGAGAAACTTGAAGCCTGAGATTAGCTGGTTAGTTTGTTGGACGTTTGGTGGATAGTGCGGTACCAACAAGGAAGCGCTCAAAAGTACACTCAATGTCAATACGATGACTCGGATGTGAACAATGGCTTGTTCATGGCTTGATGCTTTCACTCTCCCGTCAAACTCTGACAACAAGTTGTCAACTTGTGTCGAAGTCATGGCCGGTCCGGTCGGAAAGCCTGAGGCTTCTTGGCGTTTCTCCTGTTCCTGCAACTTTACCGAGAAGTCAGGCCGATCGATACGGACGGTGGAACATTCAGCAAAGCTCTTCATCGCACTCGCCGAGGCCCTGCTTGCCTCAGAATCAGCTTCAGTAGGTGAAGTGTTGAAACAGTCGATTTGCTCGAATGCCGGTCAGAGAATCCTCACGCAGCCTCGATAACTTCAAGTTGCAGCTCACGTGGATAATGCGTATATTATATCACAACAATCCGCCGGACCGCTGGACAAAACTACCGAACACGAGACCCATCATTTCAATATTCATGAGAATCGAACTTGGCGTCCAATGAAGAGTACAAAATGCAGGATCACCCCGCGAGTTCAACACCCCGTTTGCCCCAGCGATGCTTCGACTCATTGCGTCGCTTTTAGTGCTGCCTCTGGTCGTTGCAGCACGATCCTCTGGACCCCTCCCCGAGCTCCAGTCTCCCCTCGGACCCGTCGTGAATCTTGGTTATGCGGCGTATGCAGGGAACACGACTTCTCCTGCCGGACAACTCAATGGTTCGGTAGCGTTCTTCGGAGGAATCCCATTCGCGCAACCTCCCTTGGGAAATTTGCGATTCCGTGCACCGCAGCAACTCGACGAAGACATCACACACGGCGGAAACGTCCCGGTCACAGACGCACGCAACTATGGACCCGCGTGTATTCAATCACCCGCGGTTGTTGGGGTCGGATCAGAAGGTAATTGATATCGTCTTCTTTGAGGTGGTTCGTTTCTGACTCGACATTCTTTTAGACTGTCTGCAATTGAATGTCTGGAAACCTTCCAACGCAAGTGAGGGTGATAATCTCCCTGTCGTCATATATATCTATGTGAGTGTAATGTCTGATTGTGCGCGTGCATAGTTTGATGACGTGCTGTCCAGGGCGGAGGTTTCTATTACGGGGTGAGACGCCACAGGTTTTCAGCATCGAACCATCTTAACTCCCAGTCATCCTGACAGACAACACAAGGATTCCCGCTCTACGACTGGGTTGCACAGCACCCAACAGGCGTCATTGGCGTTTCTGTTTCATATCGGTTGAACGTTCTTGGCTTCCTTGCGGGCAGTGCTGTACGAGCCGATGGTGATGAAAATGCTGGTCTCCTTGACCAGCGCGCTGCATTCGAATGGGTTCAGCGTCATATTAGCAAGTTTGGCGGCAATCCTTCAGAGGTAACCATTGTCGGAGAGAGCGCAGGAGGCGCTAGTGTTGTGATGCAAGTTGTCGCATACGGAGGTAGGAGCAACATATTGTTCATTCGTCCAATCTGACCTTTGCAAGGTACCCAAACGCCTCCATTCAAGCGTGCCGTTGCCCATTCAATTGGATTTGGCCCAACTGCAAATACAACTCAAATGGAGGCATATTTCCGTAAGTAGTCCACCCCTGAGCAACTACATTCAATAATCACCGCATTTCCAGAGAATGTCACAAATGCGGCGGGCTGCCCTAGCTCCGGGAAAGAAGCAATGGAATGCTTACGCAGCGCTTCCCTGGGTCAGTCCCATCCTCTGCCATAAGTTTGCGCTTATATCGTTTTGCAGGGGCCATTGTCAGTGCTATCGATCATGTGAAGAGTGGAGTTGTTTCTCCAGTGATTGATGGCAAATTCTTGCCCGACTACCCCTCCCATCTGATCGCATCCGGCAACTTCAGCGCTGTTGAGTTCATTGGCGGACACTGTACGAACGATGGCCGCACATTTGTTGGGGGTTCTCCAACGTCATTCAACACTGATGCGGATGTTGCTACAATTCCCTTCAAGAGGTGGCCTGGTATCGTATGTGATATAGTTTTCTCGTGGGATCTTCCTTTCTAACTTGGCGCAGACTAACGAGACGATCCAACAAGCCCTGAAATTGTATCCTGCGCCTGGAACACCCGGTAGTCCGTTTACATCTCAGTATGATAGGGCCTCTACAATGGCCGGGGACATCATATTCACCTGCATGCAAGTTTATCTACTTTGAGCCTTCCTGCACTTGCTAATCACCGATCACTGTTTACAGGGACTACTTCCTAGCCAATCAAATGTCACAGAAAGGCGTCAGCAACGTATACAACTTCAGATGGAACGCTCCGGATCCCGTTTTACTGGCAGCATCGCCATATCAAGGTGTTATGCACACGTCGGACCTCTACTTCCTTTTTGACGGTGAGTCCCGCCTCTACCACCGCCGAACATTAAATTTCTCACACATCTTCCAGGGGCAAAGTAAGTTTGGTTCACAGTCGACGAGACAGCTAACTGAGCATTGAAAAACTATGTAGCTCTGGGCCGAATGCAGGATTCACTTTCAAATCTTTCAACTCGGTGAGGTCGCCCCGACCACCTCAAACCTCATTCTGATCCTTTTTTTTTCAAAGACGGAAGCAGCGCTCTCAGCAGAAGCGATAGCCTACTGGACATCCTTTGTCGCGTCTGGCGATCCATCGTCCGAAAAACTGGCGTCTTCTGCTATGTGGACGCCGTTCGCCCCTGCGGGCCAATCGGGCCGGTATGGTATTGTGCTCACTGAGGGCAATGTCACTGGGACGACGCTCACGGCGATGGAAGCGTTGACGCCGGAACACATCGCGAGGTGTCAATTCTGGATGCAGCCAAATGTTACCTCGCAGACGACGATTTGAGTATACAGAGAGTTTCGCAGGTTGTATGATCGCGAGGGTTGAAACGTTGAATGGGTTTCCTCCTGTTCATGTCGATGTTAATTGCAGCAACAAATACCAAGTTTGGCTTTGCCTAATGTTATGTAAATGCAACATTTCCTATTGTATGACGCACATCGGGAGGAACGGCTTGCCAACTCTTCGGTCTAGTGGGGCGAAGAACTTGCCGTTCAACATCGATTACAAGGATTCTGAATCCAAAATATTACTACCCAAATCCGTATGATACACGACTATCATCGAAGCTCAGTGGACCATGAAGGGAACAGTCCGAAAGCATTGACCCCAACCCCCACCTACTCAGCCCCCCCATCATACGCCTCCTCCAAATCCTCGCTCGACCGTCTTCCATTCCCCTTGACACTCAACCACTCCTCCAGCCTCCTCCCAAGCTCGCCACCCAACCCACCACAGATATCCCCCGTGGTCGTCAACGTCTGTTCCTTCTCCTTTGCCTTCTTGAGTGGTAAATGACCAGCTTGTTTACGTCGTCTGAGAGCTGCGACGAAGAGCGCGCCAGACGAGGGTTCGGAATGGCTGGCGTCGCTCTCGATGCAGGCCTGGTAGGACGACGCGCTTGCTGCTTCGGAGCCGTCGACGGTGGATTCGACGTCCTTGTACCAATCATCTTCGGTGTCTTCGGGTCCGAGAATGCTATCGACGAGGCCTTCTTCCCAGCCGTCCCATTCGACGCAGCGATGGGCGAGACGGAGACGGGCACCGACGGCTTCATAGTGGAGCCATTCTTTCGCGATCCGTGCAAGATCGGGATCAGAGGACTTTTTCGATGATGAGAGCGCTATTCTCGCCACCACGTCCCTGAATAACATCGACGTGAACGGGCTCGTCTGCACGAACGCCGGAAGATGAGCACACGCCCACAATGGCCTCGTCGTCGTCGACTCCCAATCGATGATACACGTCTGTACGGGGGGAGAATCAAAAAGGTGAGCAAACGCGAGTGCCCCAAAAGAAGAAGAAAACGACTCGGCGACACACTATTTTGGTATTCTCCCGCTCGTCTACGAATATGTTTTCCAAGTTTAGATCGTGACAATCAAGTCCGAACTCTTCCGCGCCCGCATGATTCTCACCAATAGCCCCTAGCCGTTCCATGACGCGCATCCAACGAGCCATCTCGTTTCGTGCGGCTCCTTCACGGCGCATGATATGAGCGACCAGGAAGGTGCTTCGTTGCATCCGTCGATAATCCCGGTACATGGCATCTCCTGGACCTTCCCATTCTTCCTCGCTCTCTTGGGCATCCCATTCGTCAGAGTCGTCGCTTTGGTCATCAGGAACGGCATCAAGGTGATGGTGTCTCGAGGATCGGATCTCGTCCGGATCAAGGTGTAATCGATGAGGAGCAGACTTGCCCTCATTTTCAAGCTTTACTCCGGAAATTTCACGAGCCACACAAGCCCCGAGATAGGATCTCGTGGTGGGCCAAGGTCCGCGATCGATTTCGGCTGGATGAGAGAGGTCACCGCGTCCAGATCCGAAAAAGGGCCATGAAACAATAGGTCCGACATATGCGGAAGTAGATTGTGTCCGCGGAGCGGAGTGCGCTGCTTTAGGGGTGCTCGCAGACGTTGGTGTCGCTGCTAGGAAGGGAAAGTTCTTGATTTGAGTATTTGTCGCGGTGGGTGTTGTTGATGAAGATGACATTACGGGTGACGCCGAGGGCTGAGAGTTGAAATAGAGGGATCCGATATGCGAGAAACGTTGCGCAAACAAGGGTATAATGAGAGATGCTACATTCTTGAACAGAATCTTGAGTTGTTCGTTAGGTAGTGTGTGATATATTGCGGAAAGGGGGATGCCTGACGCCTTGATAACAAAGTTACGTCAACGCCTGTCGGTTTCATAAAGGACTCACCTTTGACATCAGGATGTATTCCCCTCCGAGGCGGTTGAAAGGGTTTGCATCGTAGAAGTATACGTCGGGTACTGGTATGGACGTCTTTTCCCGAAGATATTGCATCGTTGCGACCTCGGATTGCGTCTTGAGGCGAGGCATGAATCGCCGAGCGACACGTGCGACCAACTGACGTGTATCGACGAGCGTGACAAGATAAGCCTGATAAGGAACCAACGTAAGCATGAAGAGACATCAATCCAGCACGCGTTCCGCCTACTTTATGAAACGTCCCTGGAAAGTCATCGTTCAGGAGGCGTATTACGAATTAGGGAAAACGTGAAAGGACAACATACCTGAGCTGAGAAACGTGATACGCCCAACCTCGCAGTGGGTCTTCTCGCGTACGATATCCTTGAGGACTCGACGATCGACCGCAAATGGTGAGACACCGTCGAGGGCCGCGTCTGCCTTGACCTCGCGTTTACGGTCCTCCAGCTCGATATCCCAATTCCATTCTATGGGGGTGTAGGATCCAACGGGCAACGTTGCTAGAGGTACAGTTCCTGGCAACATATTTCCCGCGCTATTGCTCGACACGCCATTTCTCGCAAGAGATCCATTGCGATTGAGAGACATGTTCCCAGCCCACGAACCACTCAGGGTACTCTCTTTCGCGATAGATAGTGCGCCAGGGTGAACGAACGAATGTGATAAGCGGTGGTGAATAGAGATGCTGGGCTGTACGCTGTTCGTGACGATGATGGCGGTCAAGAGAACTGTGAGTGTCTTGAATGAACGTTTGCGACACACCTTGGATTGGGCGGGACCTTGATGTCAATGTCATCCGGTAATGTATTACGATCCTGTTTGGCTTTATTTAGATTTCCCCTTTCTGTCGCCATCTTAGTAACTGGCACTGGTACTGGCATCGTACGGAGGACGTAGGCTGGAGGGAGGGGGAGGATGAGGGGACGACAGTGGTCGTTCTTACCAGGTGTCCAGGATCCTGACCTGTCACGCTTTATACCCTGCGCCTAGTAGGGTTTGGGTTCCATTAGTCGACTCGTCTCCACTGTGGCACCGCACGTTTTACACAGCGTCGTGCGGTGATCTCTTCAAAAGGCGTCAAGTTTCCGGCATAAATCGCATGCCTACGAGTGCCAAGTAAGTCAGCGGCTTATCTTTCACAACAGGTTCGCCGCCGTGTTGGCTTCTGATATTCGCTTCATCTCAGTACGCATCTTGCCGGGTTCCAAGACACGTTATTCTACCCACAGTACGCTCTCATGAGCAATTGGCCGTTCATCATGCTATACCACAACCGGAGCGACCGTTCACGAATCACAATAGACGTGGCAGTTCTTGGCAGGTGATTGACGATTTTAGCTTCGGGGCAAAGTCTGGCAAAGTCCTAGACTACGCTTGGCACATCGCACTGCAGCGCGCAGCTTGAGCTTGGCAGACTATCCCTTGGCGCCTTCTACTCTTCTACTGAAATTCTACAGTACTCGCATGCACGGGGGCCACAAAGAACGGTTCAAAAGTTATCTGCCAGCAATAGCGCCCAAATCTCAGCCTCATGCGGCACTCACGCGCTCTTTACAATCGAACGCGGTACCGAAGCCTCGTCGACGCATTCTCACATTCCCAGCGCAGGAGCATCTTCCACATAAAATACGAATACACAAGTTGGAAAATACAAAAAAGCTTTTGTGGAAGAAGTAAAAATACACCCTCACGCCAACCCACCGACCCCGCACACAGTAGAGTACCAGTAAGGCATCACGGAGACCGTCCGTACGCAGACTCGACACAAACGACCTCGTCGACCCTCTTCTTCAACCACTCCAACACGTCCTGTCCCACTGACGTACAGTCGTGTATTTCCAGACGCCGCAGTTTGCACGGCGTCACACCATGCACCATCACGGCAGTCCCCGTCTCAGGATTCCGAGCTTCGATCAGCTGAACGAGCTTCCCGACGCCGTCAGGATGTGTATGACAGCTCTTCATCGCCACCGATTTCAGATTTGGGCATACCCAATGCCCTTGCTCGTCCTCGGGCACGCCAAGCACTAACAAGAATGGCTCGAGAGGTGTACCGCCGACGCTGAGTGATTGAAGGTGGTTCATTTCCGTCAAGAAATTCCAAGAGATGACGATGCCGCCGGGGCCGTAATAGAGGGTGGAATTGCTGCTGTTTCCGTAGGACACGGAGAGACGCGTAACAGGAGGGTTATTGGAACGTTGGAGAAGATTCATGATGACATCTTCGATAGGGTCGCGGGCTTCAATATCGAGGTTGAGTACGTCCAAAACGGGGAGGACCAGTACATCAGCGAGTGTCGACATGTGGTAGTGTCCCCCAAAAGTGAGCTCGCGGAGCTTTGGAAGAGAAGTCGGGTGGAGAGGAAGGATGGCAGGTAGCACGACAGCAAAATGCATTGTGAGCGATTCAAGATTAGGATTACTAGAGATGATGTGTAGGATTCGATCGAGAGGTAAATGGTTTGAAGGGAGCGAACGTAGATTGAGGGATCGTAAGTCGGTTTTGAAGAGAGGAGATGACCACTTAAATGGAACATGGTGCAGCATGAGAGAGTCCAATTGGGCCAACGCCAATGACGTAGAAGGGCTGGTGCAAGGGAGCCAAGCCCATTCAGTGGCGTATATCGTCTCCGCACAAGAGATCTCAAACTCTTTCAGCATAGGAGCGTCACCTGCATCATAAGAGTGAGCAACAATGATCATCGCGACAACCAACGTTCATACCATTAATCGATTTTAGTGCGGATATTGAGGGGAATTGCTTATCAAATCGGAAGACGAACCGTTGCCACCGGTGCATCTGTTCGATCAAGTAGAACATAGCGATGTGTCCCCAATGAGAGTTGCGCTGGCCTTGCGGGCTACTCCGCGAAGAAGGCGGTGGAGGGGATCCCCAGGCATCATGATGAGACGGTGACTGAGGGACGATTATCGGGGTTTGTGCAGGTGGTAAAGCAGGCGGTAAAAGGATCGCTGTTCCAGGAGGAGGATGCGGCAGGATATACTGGGGTGGAGGGCTAGGTGGTGGAGGGAGCCAGGGAGTAGGTGATACAGCTCGTGCGCGACTGGAGGATTCAGTCCAGGGTCCGTTCACACGGAGGTAAATCTCGATATCTAGGGGAACCTTGTCGCCTGACCGTTCTAGCCAAAGACGAATAGTATCCGGAGACGCGGTTTGGTTGGTGACGAGTCGAATCTAAAAAGAACAATTAGATCAGCTGGTTCAAACCAATGGAGGGACATTGCGGTGGAGGAAAGACCCTAAAAATTGCTGGGTTGAACAATTGGAAGGGGTGTGCTACCACGAACTATCCTGATCGTTAGCATCAACGAAAGGTTGGGTGAAAGCAATTATTCTTCCATCGATATCTCCAGCGCCAATTGAAATGGGCCGAATTCAAGACGCAGCCATATCACAATGCAGCATTCGAGATGCAGTAGCTCACCTTTGACCATAATCTAGGTATTGACAACGCCAGTCTACGCCACAGGACACATACGGACGCAAGAATCCAAGCACAGCAAGGGTGGTTGTCAAAGTTGAACATGAAGATGTGCCGGAGGAGTTCGTGGGGGAGTCTCCGTATGGGTGAGATATACGCCAACGTATGCCTGACGTTTTCTTCCAGCACCTGCTGCTCTCGTTGCATCTCCCGTATCGCGCGCTTCCTGTCGGTGACGATCTGTGCCAGCGCCGCCTCGGCTGAAGATATCCGGTCGGAGAGATGTGAGAGTTGGTCGCGCTGTGTTTGAAGCTCTCGACGGGCTTCAGATACGCTGGATTCGGTTGGGGGTTCGGGATAGTTGAGGATGTTCATGGTGGGTGTCGCTGGTGTTAAGTCGAGAGGAATTGAGACAGGAACAACCTGAAACGGATGGGAAGTCCATACCGTATATGACCACGTGTGTAACTACAGCAGATGCTATCAAGTTCCGCGCTTTGCTGCATTCAATAGACCGATGTTGGGTACACCGAGAAAGCTAATTACAAGACGTCTATGATACAAAGCAGACAACGTTGAACAGTCAAGACCGCAAAAAGGTATTTCACTTCTTTCCAGCCTCTATGGCATCCCCATTCTTGCATGCAATTATCTTTATTCGCGGTGCCGATACAATCTCGTTCGACTCCATCTTGAACGACGGGTTTTTGACAATGAACGTCCACACGTCGTCGCAAAGACGATACGTATGCAAGTGACCCTATTGTGCCAATGAGTCAGCGAAGAGGAACATTCCCAAATTCGACCAGAGGATGTACTTTGAGCGTCGTCTTGGTCTTCACCTGCTTGACCATCGTATCCGCGAGGGACTTGTCAAACTAGTGCATAGCATCAGCTTATATGTTTTCCTTGGACCGTGCGACGTGCACACAACCTGTTGCAAGACCTTCATGGCCAACTGCGGGGTGATGGCCCCACTGGTAATGAGCTCGTCCAGCGAGTCGGTCAAGGCCATCCCAATGCTGTAATATTGTCCAGGAAATTATTTAGGACCAAGGAGCGTTTAACGTACGATGATCCTCTGTAGAACTCGTAGTATGCAGTGGCCATGTTGGACCTTTTCGATGGAGTAGGCAAGCCAAAGTAGTGGCGAACAACAAGTGCACGCGTGACGCGTGACGTCACGGAAGCTCCCCCTGACTCTTGAAAATCATATGGCTCCAAGGGGCGCTTGATCACAAGGTGAGATGGCCGAGCGGTCTAAGGCGCCAGACTAAGGATCAGGTCATTTGATGACCCAGCATATCTGGTCCGAAAGGGCGTGGGTTCGAATCCCACTCTCATCACATCTTTTTAGCTGTTTTTGTTGTTGTGGGAGTCGTGTGTAGGGGATACCCATCGTGCTAAACTTATCACTGTAGAGCTAGGTGTATCTGATCCTAGTGAAGGTGAACGACTGTCCACCTCCGACTCTTGGGCCTGCCTAGGAGAGACTAGTCTCTGATGAAGTCCAGGACTAAGCTGACGGATGTGGGCAACAATTACCGGGAACTTTGTTGGATACAGTCGAATGGCTCGGATCGTCAACAGAACATCCACAAACGGCCCTGCATGGGGCAGAAAATCCGAACTTCTCTGCTCTCCACGCGCATTCATGCCAAACACATCCGGGCGATACGACGTCATTTGATTCCGGATGAAGATGCCCCGCATCCGCGTAAATACTGCAAATAGGCCCTAGACTGAGAGTGTGAAGGCTTCAAGCGATCGGTGGCGCGGACAATTGAGATACACCGTCGGGCAAGGCGCGGAGCCCACGACGGATCATCTCTATCCAGGGAATTCATTGAGGAGGCAGCTGAAGATCCGGAAGTGTGGGCTTATAGGTACATACAAAGCGAACTGAAGGAACGAAGGATCCGGATCAAGTCGAATCGTTCCTTCAAATTCGATTCTTCTGTCTGTATACGGGAGGCTAAGTAGACACCAGTTTTCGAGACCAAAGAAGCTGAAAAGAGCGATCGGTTGTGGTCTGCGGCGTGTTGTAAGCCCAGCCGGAAATTATCGTCCGATCGCTTGCTCGTTGATCAAGCCGGGGAACGGTCAAAAAGAGGGAAGAGTGTAGCACGACGCGACAAGGAATAAAATTTCAAAAGGGTAAAGAGGGAAAAAGATGTGATGAGAGTGGGATTCGAACCCACGCCCTTTCGGACCAGATATGCTATGGTCATCGAATGACCTGATCCTTAGTCTGGCGCCTTAGACCGCTCGGCCATCTCACCAGTGATTAACACATTGCGGACAGTGCAACGTATCGTGATTGACCTTCGCGGCTATCGAAAAAAAACTTGATCTTCCGAGTCCACGATCGTTTCACAGTTTCACTTCTCCGGACGTACGCAGGAGGAACTGACAAAAAGGTGTGATGAGAGTGGGATTCGAACCCACGCCCTTTCGGACCAGATATACTGGGTCATCAAATGACCTGATCCTTAGTCTGGCGCCTTAGACCGCTCGGCCATCTCACCGATGTGTTTCCGCTCTGTATAGCGCGGAACGAGATCGACGTCGTAGTAAACGCTGAACTAGCTGCCGATCGGATCGATCGATCGTACCAAGATCATCTCCATCTTTCTACCTGTCGCACGTATAGTAACCTCGGAGTTTGTTTCTCGCGATTGTCATGGTCGGTCGTCAGGTATATCTTGATGTTTACATCGGGGACTCTGAGAAGCACGCACATGAGGCCGCTTCGTACCAACGCATCACCGAGTTCCTCGCCAAACATGCCACGAGTTACGACTTCCCGTCCCGACCGGAAGAACTGACCGACTGGCAGAAAGAGATCCTGCAGAATCTCAACCCGTCGTCCCAAGAGTCCCCCACCAAATCGGAGCTGCGGTTCGAACCCCCAGAACCATTGTTGGCAGGCCGACTCGTCTTCGAGTTGAGCGCGTCCCCCAAGTTGGCGAAGACGACGGCCAACTTCGTCGCGCTCTGCACGGGAGAGAAAGGGATGTGCAAGACGGCACGGAACAAGAAGTTGCATTACTTGGATTGTCCCTTTCATCGGATCGTCAAGGGCTTCGTTGCTCAGGGTGGTGATATTCTGAGAGGAGATGGGAGTGGCGGGGAGGTAGGAATGCTGATTATATATTTTCTGATGATTTATGACCCGTTATCCCGTAGTCGATTTACGGGGGGGATTTTAAAGCTGAAGAAGAGGGCCTGAAGACGACGCCTCGCAAGGGGTCTCTTGGGATGGCCAGTTCCAAGACTGGGTCGAGTGCGAGGAACACATCACAATTTTTTGTCGTGCTGACGGACGAGGAAAGTCAGTTGAAGAAGTTGAAAGGCCAATACGTGATATTCGGCGAGCTCACTGAGGGCGCCGGACCTGAAGCATTTCAGTTGTTGGATCGCCTCAGTGAAGTCGGAGGTGCTAATGAAAAGCCACTCATCCCCGTTTGGATAGGTGGTTGCGGAACCTGCTAGTCAGATCGCCGCCGTCCAGTGGGTTATCCATCGTGTGCCCTAACGGCAATACATACTGAATTGGTGGCAGGGAACTAGATCGTTTCGTTGCAATGTTTGCGTTCCTGCAGGCTTTACCATATGAAATAATCCCCACGTGCACTTCGGAGGAGTGTAGGAATGGAAGCTCGCGCTTTCGCGCTTAGCGACACGAGGGGAACTCGGTATGGAACGTTTTTTTGAACGTGTTGACCCTCAGATCTTTGAGAACAACTGCACTTCGCTGCCTGGATCTGAGTAGTCGTCGTGAAACCATCGATTAGAGAAGGCCGTCAGGGCCCATTGAGTTCAGAGAAAACATCTCTTCACTCACGGTGTACAGGGTGCTGGAAGCCTGGCAGCGGTCGCGGTGAATCACGCCGTCTGATAGAAATCACAGCGCCGCTCCACTGTGGGATAAGATATCCCCTTTTCTCTCGTGAGTATGTTTGCGCATGGAGAACGTACACTGTACGTAAATGAGCGATCAGGAGTTCCAGCCTCCCGTGAAAGATTTCATGGTCCGTTCAGGCAACCGCAGCTGACACTGGGTAATTAATTGCATGCAAGCAAGCTGGAGATATCAGGTTTAATATAGGGAGCGTGACCTCTGATGAGACGTTGCCGCGAACCCAATCTATGGCAAGTCGAAACAAAACCTTCCCGCTCCACAAGGAGGGCACCGTCGATTCCCCCGAATGCTGTCCCTAAACGGGGACCTTGCAGCGAGCCGCGGCCTCATGTGAGCCTACTATCGCGATCCACGAGGCGGAACATAAGCATAAATGAGGTAGGTGAGGAACGGTGAAGTGGAGGGGTTGATTCCTTCCGAGTTTGAAAGCTTAATTCCCTCGCGTCAATAGGAAGGAGGTAAAGACCATGAACAAACGGGCTTAAGGAGGAATAGGCTGCAGCCCCTTTCCACGGCAGGACTTGATCAATTCCGACAAGCGATGGATTTTAGTATGTATGATATAGAAACAAACGTAACATACGAGGCTCAACTTAGGTTCTGTAACTCCATGGCATTTGGCTGTGACGAGATGGACGGTCGGGTTTGAGATCGCAATATGTGTAGTATGTTCAATTAAAAAAGATATAGACTGCGGCAAATTTTGTTCCCAGATACGACTCGATGATTAAGTGATGAATACGCGGAGAGGTCATAGGCCAGCGGCACTATACATATGTGAGTACTTAGTTGTCCCAGATAAAATAAAATAAAAGGAAATTCACTTACGCGACTCTCCTCTTGGGTGATATATCTACAGGCTGGAACTCTGAGCGAACAGGAGAGCTCAAATCGTGTAGTAGGTCACTTTCTGTGCCGCCCATGCGCTCACAGATCCGCAAAGCCGTATCATGAAACTCCTCGGGAACACCGCTTGATCTCTCAGGAAGCAAAATGTGAGGGAGAATGCGAGTATGGAACAATCGATGGGCAACGGAGCCACCCTATGGTGTCATGATTAGGAATCGTCCATGGGCGCCGAGAGGATAACTGCAATGAAGCCGAAGACGTACAAATTGATGGTAGACACCCCCCACCACGGCCTGAACAGCCTCTCCCATCACTTTGTAAAGACCAACACTTTGTGCAATACCGGAACTCGCCGTCAATGCTTCATCCAGCTCGGAGTCGGGATTTAGAAGTCGAGCGCTTTCGAGAGTTCCTTTGGAAACTGTTGGAACCCAAAGAAGCACACGACCAAGTGACCATTGAGGTGCAATATGTTCTCCCAAGAGATACGTGTTTAGAGCGCGTGAAACTAAGCGGTCATGGTCGTGATCCGCATGGCCATGCGAGGCTTGGTGAATGAATAGTAGGTAATATGATTCTAGGACGCGGCGGCCTATGCATCATCAATACATTAGGAGGCCAAATGAATTTGAATGGATACCCACCAATGAATCCCATGCGACCGTTGTGCCCATGAATAGCAGCCTTGTGACTGCCGTGAGTTAGTATTCGCTTTGCCAACTCCGGGGGAAACGTCAAGGAAGGAAACACGGAATGAAGGTGAGCAGTGAAACGTGAATGGTCGTCCGAGAGGGCCATTCCCGAGTCATCTGTGCGCGATGTCGAGAAGTTGACCTGCGGTGACCGAGTCCGAGGAGGTGCCAGCACAGACATTTTTAATGAAGATTGAGAAGGACGAAGCAAGGTATTCAAAGTTCGGGGAAGGCGGGACATGCTGGACTCCAACTTGACTTTCACCTAATCGACCAGACCGCCTGTTGAACTTGGACTCGAAGCTCACGCGAGAGTTTTTGGCGAGTAGCTCAGAGCTGCACTCTAAAAATGTAGCTACAAAAATGTTAGCAAAGTCACGTGTCAGCGCGTTCAACAATTACCTTTCTCAGTTTCCTAGCTAAGACTCGGAGCTTCCATTTGCCTTCTTCCATTCTCATGACAATTTGGACGTGGTCTGAACAAGGTCAGAGAACAGAGCCTAGATATAATGCAAACTTACGTCCAATATGGACCCGGACCCGGACTTGGTAAGTGTGAGTTCTCGAAAGATACACCCTAGCATGCAGGTCCCCATCGGTTTGTTCCGAAAACGTGGGGTGACACGGTACCTCACAGAGTGACGGTTATCTTTTGTTTATCTTGTAGCATAAGGTTTGCTGACATTTGTATTCGAAATAGGGTTTCAGCTGGTTTCAGCAGCATCAACGAGTATGCGATTCCTTCGGTTTCATCTCAGCCCAAGTTTGTCACGACGTGGTCACATCCTATTTCACAATGGCTCCTCCAACTTGGCCGTTCGGTCATCGGTGTCGTCCCGGAACTCCGTCCCCTTGATCTGTCAGGTTGGTCCAGGCAGAACCTCAACTTAAACTCGACGGCTCACGGACCTGAATATGATCCAGAATGGAAGGGACCTCCGTACGGACAAGACTACTCCACGAGGCCATTGCCCAATCACCGATTGCTTTTATTGGATAAAGTTTTCTCCCACCTTCAATTAAATTGACCATTTGGTGCCGTTTGGAAGGGAATACGATCCTGATACAAGCACCCGCCGGTAAAAGGTGCTTCGCGGTTTCGAAATGTGTAAGGTCCACGATTTCAGGGTTGTCGTGAACGCGGACTTCGTGCACACATCCACCCCGTTCTCGAGCGGATGCCAGTGCTTCCATGGCCAGTATAAAGCCGAGAGGAGAGCGAGGAAATCCCATAGTTCCTGCCCCCCCTTTTTCTGCCCCCTGATCTGCTCAACTAGTTTGACAACAATGAACCTTAACGTCCTACCTACCGTGTCGCTCGCCCCAACCCCGAGCAGTTTCCCATTTGAACCCAAGCAGCTGGCGCTCGCTGACAAAGTCAGAGTTCCGTTGGGAGCACAAACCAATGGACCGTTTTCGTCTTCCAATGGCATATTCCCCAACGGTTCCCTTTCTCTGAGCGCGCCACACGCGGAAGTGTGGATACAAGGGAAACAGGTTTGGTCATTATGCTCCTTGCTTTCTGTTGAAACTGAACAGTGGAAACAGATACTCATTAGAGACCGTTCATCAACGCATGGTACCTACGTCAACGGGATTCGAATACAGCAGCAGACGTTGTTGCAACATGGTGACATTGTGGTCAGTGGATGCTATGCCATGGCAAAGCTTTCCAAATCCTCACCACTCTCCATAGACCTTGGGACAGCAGCTCTCTCGATCATCTTCTGTTCCAACGAATGTCTCGGATTCCCAACTCAAGCCAATTGAGGCGGTTGTAACCCTCGTTGGTGTGTGAACGCCATGGCGCCCGAAACCAGGGCATAGATTGTCATCAACGGTCCATGTTGTCTTGTCGTTTTGTGTACACCAGTGACTTCCTTGTATTTCTTCGTACAGTTTTCGTACTCAGTCGCAAATAGCTCCCGAGATAGTTTCAAACCTTGATCTATCTATGTCATCTCCGCTCGCATAGCTTGTCTATGCAACGTATTTAATACTGCGCAGCGTCCTTCAGCCATGTATGCACTACACGATGTCTGAAATTCCAATGTGTTTTTCCGAAATTTAGCATGAATACCACCGAGTCGTAGGGCTCGTTCCTTATCCGCAGTAATGTCTTGGGAAATTCCTCTCCGTTTGTACAAAATGGGAAGTGATCGTCTGCTAAAGCTTTCAACTTATCGATATATCAATGAACGGATAGATCATCATGATCATGTGGGAGTCTCAGACTGATCTGTCCCGACTCCCGATCTATTGCTCACATCCGGGATCATGGGGTTTATTTCCGCGAGCGATATATATAATCACACCGGTAACTGGGAGGTCCCAACATAAGGAACGACACGAAGAACAAGAGTAACTACCGACAGATTTCTCCTGGAGATTGGTGATCACAAGGTGCAAACGTCGCGGCGTTTTAGTAACAATAGCAAATACAGTCCGAGGATATGGGCTTGAGGATCTAGAAAATGAATTGACTCAGCCTCCCAGTGCCAAGCCGAACAAGATCTGATGATTCAGATCGAGGATAATCCCGATGTACCTTTGAACATGGCCGCTGAACTTAAGGATCGTTTGCGTGAGTGCTGATCGGATTTGAATAGCACATGTGATTCAGTTCCTAGCCAGAAAATGTGCACCGACCTTCGATGTTGAGCAACAGGACACGAATTGATGTGCGGCGGCTCACGCACTTGTTGTACGCGGAGAAAAGAGCATGATGATTCCCCAGGCAGCGACTCGGAGGGATACTATTGTTGTTATTCTGTCGTGGAGGCGAGGAAACGGCCCGGGCGTGTCCCAGGATTGAATGAATGGCAGACAGCTGCCATCCAATCAGTATCATCTGGAACACAAACAAGACACCTACAGAAGTCCTCGAGGCTGCTTGAGGAGGTTGTCCCAGAGGATCTCACATGCTCCTTATTCCCGCCGAAACGGAGTCAACTGAAAAAACTTTCTTCAGTGGGTCCCCAAGCACACCGTTCATTACCTGGACTGCAACGTGACGAGGCGCACTGAGAAGAAGGGGCCAAATGGAGCTTGCGCTTAGCTGACGAAGATGGGGGGTCAAGGCCGCTAGAGAAATTAACGAGATGTTCCAGCGAGGTGGCCGTGATGGCGTTTGTCAACATCCCAGAATCTCTTAGAATACTGCCTCATTCCCTTGGCCTTTCGAGAGTAACCCGAGGATTGCGTGTTTCAATGTCCGAGATCCATATGTCCACTTTCAACTATGATCCTCGGACGAATCAGGGACCGAGGTTGTCGAGGAACTCGGTGCCTTGAGACTGCCGGTCCCGAGTTATTTCATTTATCGACTTCATCGTCAAGAGTCCGAGTCAAAAGATACCCGTAGAAACGGGGGAATGCGTCTGAGTGTGTGCACCGTGAGCGTGCCGTAGCCTCCTCGCTTGTCAACGATTGGGCTTCCCAAATCCCGCGACGGAGAACAGAACGATTGAGTGTTGGACGGCTTAATCCAAATTCCAGTAGAACAAAAAGCACACTGATTCAAATTCAAATATTGATCAGCCAGGCGATGCAAAAGCTCGCGAAACCTGGGAAGCATGGGTTTGAATAGCACACCTTCTGGAGTCACGAGTGTACAGAGAAATCCCTCTTCGATCATTACTATTAGCCTGTTTCGGAGCGAAGTCAGGCAGCACGGTGGACGGTCTGAACTTACCCGGAGATGTTTTCTGTGTTTGGCCGAAGGCGTCGTTTCGCTCCGTTCGCGAGACGAGGTTGGGGAGCGACCGACTGATCACCGTCTTCGCGCTCGCCAACCGTGTACGACGTCGCCAATTGAGCATTAAATATTGAGCACGGAAATCGGCCCGTCTTCTCGCCCCATGGCGCTCCGCGCTCCGTTTGCAGCGTTCCCATAACTTGAACCAAGCGGTTGCTGGGGAAATAACCGCATCAAAGTGCCCACTCGCCCGAATCCAAATTTGCACCACCGAAAGCGAGCGTCGCGACGAAATAATTCGAACGGACCCGCTACGCTCATCCTTGCTCTACTTGCCAGTGCAACCCCAACTTGAAACTCTACCGTGTCCCCGCGCTGTCCACAAGCGACCCGTTGGCCTTCGGGAACGTTTGTACCTCGTTCAATGTCGTTAATTGAGCTCGATTGTTACCCAGTCTCAGAATTTGAATACCACCACGGTCGTCGCCCGGAAGCTTCCCGCGACCAAAAGGAAGGTTCGGGTGTCAGCCCGACCGGTTCCTAGAACGTTTGGTTCGAGACTAGCTATAAAAAGGTTTCTGCCGACGAAGTTCAGTCGTACATCTAGTTCGTATTGATACTGAGTGTACATACTTCGGTGTACATCGAGCGCATCCTCAGTCGCTCGCTACCATCATGATCTGGAATAGTTGTCTCCTTGTTGGATATACCATAGTCTCCCCTAGACAAATCAAAGCAGGATGAAGACAGTCGTTCACCCTCCACTATGGATATACCGCACTATCCGCCAGCAACGTCCGGCATACTAACCAGCTTGTCTCCCACAAGTCTCTCCCTGGTATCATGCAGCTGTAGCAGTTTCAAGGTAGGTATAAGTGAGGCAAGTTCCTCGCTTTCCTCCCCAGATATCGCTACTCCTTTGATTTTGAGCGTCTCGAGTTGACAATTCGACCGAGATAGGAAATTCTTGAACTCCTTGTGCGCCCAATCCAACTTCATCCCAAGGTCAAGCTCTCGCAAATTGGGCAGGGTTAACTTGTCCAGAAAATGCCCGATGTCACCACCTTCTACGCTAATCGTCAGTGAGGGAAGGTTGTGATGGGTGAGAGGAGCATGGCTAAGTTCGTCTACAAAGATAAATGAGACGTCCATGTGTTCAAGGTTTGGACAAAATTGGAGGGGCAAAAATCCAAACTTGTTGCCGTGCTTGATGGCCACAGTAACGCTCGTGAGGTCTGTCCAACCGGGTTGGAAGACGTTGAAGAGAGCATCAACGTCGAGTTCCTCCATATCACCCTTGAAGGTTATGTTCAAGGCGCGATCCCCTGATCCGTTGAGCAAAGGTTGACAGAAGACCTCATTGTACTCGTAAAGGCGGAGGTGACGTAAGTTGGGGAGTGTCAGCGTGTTGAAAGGTGCACCCTCAGGCTCCACGTATATTCCACCGATATCCAGCGTACGGAGTTTTGCGTGTGTGAACGAGACAGGGCCTTCTACATTGCGAGCGAGAATTTCGGAGAAGAGGAGGTGCTCGAGGTTGGGACACATCTGGAGAAGCATCAAGAAAATGTCGTGGTCGACGACATCCTCCTCCCAGTCATCGAAGAGCACACCGAGATGTGTGAGATTGGTCCATCCTGGATTAAAAAAGGACAGAATATCCTTATAAAAAGGGGAAGAGCGGAGGACGAGTTTGTGGAGGCGAGGGTGTGGCTGGACGATCGATAGATTCCGCTCCATGGTATGCAGAGGTCCGTCGAGGTAGAGGCTTTCAAGATCAGGAACATTCCCAAGCAACAGATACAGATCATCCATCGAGTGAAATACGACGTCAAGATCCGTGCAGCGCTTGGTGTAACGGCCCGAGAACACGACGGCCTTCTTTTCCCACCGTCGATCTTGCCAAGGCAATTCAGCGACTAGGTCGATTTTGAGCAAAAGCGGACAACCACTTGAATTCCCGAGCCAACGCCGATAAATGCTAAGCTGTTGCTCCGGCTTCCCCCTGGTGTCGTTGATAGCCAATGAACACCACAATCTCGGGGTACCAAGAGCAACTCCTCGCCAAACCCTGCATATCTGTGTTAGCAGCAACGGTGCCGCTCGTGCATCTGGCGTGAGATACTGCTCATCGGGCAGACATTGGATGAAGATCTCGTTGAGTATATCCGAGGGGAGGCGACGGATGCACGACACGAAGCCCTCATGAGTTTTCATGGAACACGCCATCCGGACACGTTCCTCGTGCAGTTGTGGGACAAGGGAGTTCATTCGCTCTAGGATGGTGTCAAGATTGGCGAGTTGCTCCCGCTGCCGGGACACGATGTCGCGAATGGCAGGGACATCCGAGCCCGACGCGACGTAGTTTGAGGTAGAATACTTGGTGTATGGAGTCACGGCGATGGATGAAAACTATGCTTTACCATTAGCCTTGCTGTCAGAGCGTGAGTTAGGTGAAATCCTACAATCGTCTGAGGATCAAAGGCCGACAGCTAGAGTAGGATTTAAGTGAACTCTCCCCCAGTTGGTCAACGTGGATACGCACTGTTCGAAGTAGCTCTTCAACAGACATTGCTACGCAGGTCTAGTACGTGGTTGTGTTTAGATGCTGGTGAACCAGAGTGGAGAGTGGACCTCCAGACTCGTAGGTCAATTATGTAATGAACTTGATTAACGATCTCAGTGAGACTATATAGGTGTACATTGAGAGCTTCCTCAGTCGCTCGCCAACATGATCTTCATAAAGTCAGGTTCACGCGTCTCGAGGGCGAAAATTGACTTGTGGCGCATTCCAGGTTGCAACAGGCTTACAACCTTGACATCATCCCTATTTATCTGATGCCCGTGGAATAGTTGTTGTATATACCGCACTGCTATCTCTAAGCAACGTCCGGCAAATTAACTAGTTCATCTGCAACAAGTCGCGTATCATGCAGCTCTAGCAGTTTCAAGGTAGGTATAAGTGAAGCGAGTTGCGTTCTTTGCTCTCCAGACATCCCTGCTCCTTTGATCTTGAGCGTCTCGAGTTGACAATTCGAGCGAAATATGAAATCCTTGAACGTGTCGTGCACCCAATACGACTTCATCACAAGGTCAAGCTCGCGCAAGTTGGGTAGGGTTAACTCGTCCAGAAGACGCCCGATATAACCTTTGCCAAGGCTGATCGTCAGCGAGCGAAGTTTGTGATGGGTAAGGGATGCATGGGGGAGTTCGCGTGCTTGGCCAAATAAAACAACCATGTTTTCGAGGTTGGGGCAAATTTGGAGGGGCCAAAATCCAATGTCTGCGCTGGACGGGATATCCAGAGTGATGCTTGTGAGGTCTGTCCAACCGGGTTGGAAGACGTTGAAGAGAGCATAAACATCGAATTCGTCCACATCACCATCGAATTCGTTCACATCACCCTTGGAGGTGAGGCTGAGGGCGCGATCCCCTGATCCGTTGGGAGGATGCTGACAGAAGGACTCGTTGGACTCGTAAAGGCGGAGGTGACGTAAGTTGGGGAGGGTCAGCGTGTCGTAAAATAAGCCTTCCCCATACATTCTCGAGATCTCCAATGTATGGAGTTTTGCGTGTGTGAGCGAGACAGGGCCTGCTACTTTGCGAGCGAGAATTTCGGAGAAGAGGAGGTGTTCGAGGTTGGGACATATCTGGAGGAGCGTCAAGAAGATGTTATGGTTGATGGCATCATCCTCATCGAATAACACTCCAAGATGCGTGAGATTGGTCCATCCTGGATTAAATAAGGATAGAGTATCCTTCTCGAGAGTGGGAGAGTGGATGATAAGTTCGAGAAGGCGAGGGTGTGGCTGGACAATCGATAGGCTCCGCTCCATGGTACCCAGAGGTCCGTCGAGGTAGAGGCTTTCAAGATCAGGAACATTCCCAAGCAACAGATACAGAGCGTCCACCGACTCAAATGCAATGTCAAGATCCGTGCAGCGCTTGGTGTAAGGGCATGAGAAAACGACGGCCGGCTTTTGCCACTGTCGACCTCCCCAGTGAAACACGTTGGATAGGTTGATGCTGAGTGAAAGCGGACAACCACTTGAATTCCCGAGCCAATGCTGGTAGATGCTAAGCTGTTGCTCCGGCTTCCTCCTGGTATCGTTGATAGCCAATGAACACCACAATCTTGGGGTACCAAGAGCAACTCCTCGCCAACACCTGCATATCTGTGTTAGCAGCAACGGTGCCGCTCGTGCATCTGGCGTGAGGTACTGCTCATCGGGCAGACACTGGATGAAGATCTCGCTGAGTATATCCGAGGGGATGCGACGGATGCACGACACGAAGCCCTCGTGAGTCTTCATGGAACACGCTATCCTCTCACGTTGCTCATGGAACTGTCGAAGGATAGCGTCAAGGGCGGCGAGTTGCTCCCGATGCCGGGACACGATGTCGTAAATGGCAGGGACATCCGAGCCCGATGCGACGTAGTTTGACGTAGAGTACTTGGCATACGGGGTGTCTATGAATGGAAACTGTGTTTCACCATTAGCCTTGGTGTCAGAGCGTGAATTAGATGGAATCCTACAATCGCCTCAGGATCAAAGGCCGAAAGCTAGGTAGGGAGTTTAAGTGAACTTTCCCCAGTTGGTCAACGATACTCACTGTTTGAAGTAGCTCTTCAAGAGACATTGCTATGCAGGTCTGGTCAAGGTCTGGTACTGGAAGTTGTGTTCAGATGGTGCCAATGGCGCTGAAGGTCAATTACGTAATGAACTTGACCCGTAGGCACCCTAGGAAGACAGTCGTTCCTACCCTTCTAAGGAGTTGTAGCTAATGTTAAGGCAGTTTTCAAGTTATTGTTCGTACAGTTTTCCACCATTTCGCTGTATCGGTATCAAGCATTAATGACCTCTCATCTCGACGCGCCTTGGCATGCTGGTAGGTGAAGCAGTGGTCGCCAGAGAAATTTGTCTGCAGACCAAAGTGCAGTCAGTGTTACGCTTGTGCCGGGTAGGTCAAAGCGTAGACACAAAAGCCTAGTCAAAGCAAGGGTTTCAAAGGTAGCCTAACGATGGGATGTCCACGTTAAGGCCTAGCGTCCGTTCAAGAGTGGGACGGTGACTCTCAGAGGGTTCACAGGAAGCAAGGAATGACCAAGCTAGATTGCGTAGGTCTAAGTTAAGGTTACAGGAGAAACTCGAGGGTTTATATAAGTAGAGAAACGAGTTAAGGGCAGGCATGGAACCGGTTGGAATGTGTAAGAACAAGCTATGACGAATAGGAATGAGTCATGCTTGGTAAGAGTACGAGTCAGCGATGACGAAGTATGGAATGTGAAAGAACATCGAAGAACATCCGCTGACTAAAGCAAGCAAGAAATAAGAGGCCTAGGCAGGACTCGAACCAGCGACTAGGACTTAGTACAAGGTAATGAGAAAGGAAAGAATGAATGATCGTAACATTACCCCCGTATTAGAATCAAGTCATCGACGAAGATAAAAACTAGTCAAATGTTTAACCCGTAATGTCCAGGAGAACCGGTCATGTTTGCATATCCGACATCGTCGGTCGGATCATCTCCGTCATAGAGAGTGGCGTCGTCGTCGTCGCGTGAATAAGTCTCACCCGAGATACGGGTATAGAGTGGAGGGGGGCGTCGAGCAGCTCGATTGGTATTCGTTGATCGGCGGGAACGGGAAGAGGGCGCAACAGGTGGCGTGGTTGTATGTCTCTGCCCACGCCTAAGTGGGCAACGACCTTGAATGTGACCGGGTGCCCAGCGGAAGCACGTGGGACACTGGTATACGGGACAGTGGATACGTATATGGCCCAGTCTGTGACATACGAAGCAGGCGTCATGGTACTGGGGATGTGAGGTGGATAGAGGTATGGTGCCAGTCCGTTGTCGTTGCGAGGTAATATGGTTGCGTTCTGCACGAAAGAACACTGCCTCTTCTTCATCGTTCAAAGGGGAGCTAGATGCGGAAGGCGTCGACGAGGGGAGAGATGAGGTAGAAACTCCGATGACAGGGATGGGGGATTGAGCCGCAGAGGCGGACTCTCTGAGGTAACGGTCTAGGTTGTCCAGAAACTCCGGCATCCGTAGCTCGTAGAGAGCAATGCTGAGGTTGGTAATTAAATCACCGTGGATATTGCGGATGGAAGCAGCTTCTGAATGAGCTTGGTGAACCGTCGTCAGGGAAGGAGGAAGATTGGCGAGACGGGATGCTTGCAGGTAGGCGCGGTAAAGGGCGAAGAGGGGTGACCCCAGATCAAGGTGGGCTCCGATGGGTACCGAGAGTCGTGAGTCTAGCAAGAATTGGGACATGCGATCCATAACGGCATTATCCATCAACTCGTCGCGAAGACGATGGGCGGTGAGTGGTAGTTCAATGGGTAGGACTCTGACCGTGGGAGTAGCGGCAATATGCGTGGGGGCGTCTAGGTCTTCCTGCAAGATCGGCCATCCAGCGGAGTTTAATGGGAGACCGGTGGTATTCCATCCAGCCTCAGCGACGGTTGGGCTAGGGGGTTCTGGAGAGGAGGGACGAGTGGGTTGAATAGGTAGAGAACGAATAGGTAAGCCAGGGGGGTAAGTAGGAGAGGAAGAAGAACGGGACAGAGAAGAGATGGAAGACATAGTAGAGGACGAAGGGGTGGTAGGAGCGGACATGGTCTTAGCGGCGGGTTTTGCGTCTGACAGAAGATGGGGATCTTGGGGAAGAGGGGAAGGCGGACGGGTGAGCTTTTTTATAGTTTTCTAGGACTTCTGTGGCGTGGGTAAGGTCTGCTTCTTTAAGCCAGCGGTCTTCATCAGAAGAATATCCTTTCCAGCGGACTAGGTACGAGTGGCGCCCGGAAGAACCTCGGTGACGGAGAATTCTTTCAATTTCGTATTCCTCTTCGCCTTCTATTAGGTCAGGCGGTGGAGCGGGAAAGTTCGGTCCGTGGACGGGGTTTTCGCGATAGGGCGATAACAGAGAAGCATGGAACACGGGGTGAATTCTCCACGTCTGTGGGAGACGGAGTCTGTAGGATAGCGGGGATAGGACTTGGGTGATGGTAAAGGGTCCTTCCCGTTTTGGGGCGAACTTTGGGGAAGTCAGGGATCGTTTGAGGTTCCTCGCTTCCAGCCAGACTTTGTCTCCTTTGGCGAACGGTTTGAACTTCTGTCGAGTTCGTGCAGCCATCACTTGTCTGGCGAGTTCGTGTGAGGCGAGCGCTTCGTCTCTGGCAGCGGTGAGAGAGTGGAGACGAAGTTCGACAGCGGGTAATGCGGAATCGGCGATCACCGCAGGAAGAGGACGGGGTTCATATCCCATCATGAGGTAGAACGGGGATTTGCCGGTGACAGAGTGGGGCCGATGATTGTGTGCAAATTCTGCGTGGGAAATGGAATCAGCCCAGGATATGGGGTTATCTCCGCAATAGATTCGAAGGTAAGTCTCAACTTCCTGGTTGACGCGTTCAGTTTCTCCATCAGACTGGGGATGATAGGCGGTGGAAAGGGAAAGGTCATATCCGAGGATTCGTCCTAGTTCACGAGCGAATTCGGATGCGAATTGTGGTCCTCTGTCACTGATGATTTTGTCGTAAAGACCGAATCTTAAGTAGACTTTGTGGAAAAAGAGGGAAGCGATCCCTTCGGCCGTGACGGTTTTCTTGGTAGGGCAAAGAATTACCCCCTTTGTAAGCCCGTGGTCGACCACGACCAACAGAGAATCAAAGCCATTGGAAATGGGTAGGTCGGTGATGAGATCACAGGACACTTGTTGGAATGGTTTAGAACTCTTTGAGGGTATTGGCATCAGAGGAGGGGTGGTTGGATGTGTGTTTGCCTTATTCTGTTGGCAAGTTGCGCATCCTTCTACGTATTTGCGAACGAATTGGGCAAGTCCGGGCCACCAAAACTCAGCGGCGACTAATTGCCGAGTCTTGAGATAGCCAGGGTGGCCGGCGGTGGGATGATCATGGCATCGTTGGACTACGGTGCGACGTAGGTCTTCATCCGGTGGGATGTAGACACGACCTTGATAGGTCAGGACGCCGTTAGTCATCTGCCAATCTGCCAGTCTAGAGCGGAAAGGTGCAGGGATGTCACCGTCAATGGCCTGCAACGCCGTGAGGAGAAACGGGTCGTCCTTGGAAAGATTGGAGATGTGATTGTTCATCGCAGAGTCAATGACACGGACGAATAGCGAGGGTGGTAGCAGAGTGGTACCCGCATTGTCATCGGCGTCAGTGGGGAAGTGATCCGCACGCCTAGATAAGGCATCAGGACCGGCGAGGGACGAGCCAGGGACGTG